>OX439483.1:278044416-278141916 GCA_949320155.1 Melangyna quadrimaculata
AATATACTTTTAGCGAACGAATATAAAGAAATAGATATAACCATGAATATTGAGTATTTAATTGAACTTAGTTTATAAATTTTGTATTATTATGAAATAAGTAACTCTGTATTATATTTGTATTGTTATGAAATAAGTAACTCTGTATTATATTATATTATTATAGATATCACACTTAACAAGATACATTTAAATATTTAATTAATTATAAATTACCTTTTTTGTAACCAAAAGGAAGAGGGCCTAAAAAACCTTAAGTGTTGAAGGCCAAATAAAAACTTTAAAATAAATAAATAACAAGTATTTGTTAATTTTAATATCTTCTGTCTTTATTGTATTGAGTCTTCTTAAAAACTGAAGCTTAAAATCTACCTAACTTCTACTCTACCCTGTGAAGTGTTTCTATCTTGCAGCGTGTGCAAGATATCACATTTCCATACTTCCCGTCGCATGGATTGTGGTTGACATCGGTGGGAGCTACTTCGTTGATAGAAATAGTTGTGTCAGCATAAATAGTTATCGTCGATGATAATGTGCGGTCGGCGACGACCTAGGCGATCGGGTTAACTCCTCCCTCACTTAAATGAAGAACGTCCTCGGTCTTCTTGAGAGCCATGATGACTTTTTGAAGCTCGGTATTTCGGCGCTGTTTGTTCTGACACTGCTTTAGTTTAACGATGGTGTAACAAACTGTAATGAGCGCAAGTGTCGCGCAGCAAGCTATAATTGGATGGGTCGTCAATTTTGTCTCTATTTCACCAATTTAACGTAAATTATCCATGTTCATTCTATGAAGGAACGGTAGGCTCAATATTTCTCTATGACTGGTGATATTGAGAAGTGTAGATGTTGCGCTACCAGGCTGTTTTTTATTTATGTTATTTCGATTGATAAACTTGGAACCGTTGATCCACACCGCATCATCAAAAGTCAGCAAATACGTCCCGTTGATGTCCGTTTCAAAACCATTCACCTCCCTTATTCTGGCATTTCTGTTGTTTATTACAACTATGCCATCATCAATAATCAACACTGATTCCCGATGGTCTGGTTGTGTGTTGTAATGAGCCATGCCTCCAGAGTGTAATTGTTGAGCGCATGTCTTGCTCGGTAATTCTTTGCAAAACGTTAGCGTTGTTGCTATGTTGCAGTCTTCAACAGCCAGTACCTGACCTTAACATTCCGCAACCACATCATCTCCATCGAAGAATATAATATTTCCGTTGTGAGCAACAGGGTAGATAATTATTTTCTTACATACTATCTTAGGTATAGGGTACTTAATAATAAAATGCAATACATTATAATTTTGTAAAATCTTAACATGTGATATTTCCATTAGCTCTGTTACGCTTACATTTGTAAATTGTTCGTTAATTATTGATTTTATATCGTCATCTTCTAAAATTATTGGATTTATAATTTTTAGTTTTGCAAGTGTTATTGAAAGCATTAAATTCTGAATTTCGGAAATAAGAATCCTATTTCTTGCTAACAAGATCTCGTAGAGATGGCCAGTGTCAATCTGTTGCCTTTTTGTGTTTGCCAAAATACTATTTACCGTATCTGTTAACTCATTAATTTGTTCTTGGGACTTGGTGTTAATAATAGCCTGTCTGTTATTAGAATCAATCAACTGGGCCTGATTAAATTTAATTTTTTCAAAGTCATCAAAATCAGGGGTACCAGCCACAATTTTGAGTCCAGTTCCCAAGAAATTAAGACTTCTAGCGTTTCTATGATGAATACTAATACTTTCGAAAAG
Source organism: Melangyna quadrimaculata (assembly GCA_949320155.1). NCBI lineage: Eukaryota > Metazoa > Arthropoda > Insecta > Diptera > Syrphidae > Melangyna > Melangyna quadrimaculata. The sequence goes on from OX439483.1 coordinate 278,046,182, forward strand.
TGTTTCTAAATGTCTTATATCTTTTTCCAGAATCTTGCGCATATGTGACTGCGGGAAAAGATCAGTCATGTTTTTCGACTCAACCATTATTTGTTTGTAGGCCGTTAGATTCGATGTGTGACTTAAGTATCCGTAGACCTGCCAAAGAATCACATCCCCGTCAGCTATTGGAATATAGTTTGAGTTTGAAAAGTCTCTTAGTTTCGCTGCCTCAGTCATCATCAGTAAAAACAAAATAATCCTGAAAGATGTTAATTTCTTTAATAAAATCAGCTTGTAAGTTTAAAAATACTAAATAAAATGTGTTCTATTTAAGGTTGTCCTTATGGACCACCCTCCTTTTAATTAAGACCGTTGTCCCCAAATCGGCTTCTACTTTCTCTTCAACGTATAATGGAGTTAACTTATTACCTAATCTTCTGTTTGATTTCACTAAAACCTTTTCTCCTACACTAAAAATTCTGTTTTGCCTCGTTTCGTTTTCCCTTTGCAACTGAATTTCTTGGGCCTTCTGAACTTTATTTTTTATTTTTTTTTCTAAAATCTGTCGGGGACGAATGTATTACATCAATTGGTCTTTGGTTCGTAACAGAATGGACGGTCCTATTATATTCTACTGTTGCTAATAGTATTAATTCGATTGTATCCTCGACTTTTCTGTCAAGTTTTAGACATCTTGCAATTTCTAATAGAGTGCTGTGAAACCTTCCTACCTGACCGTTAGATGTACTGTGTAAAGGTGGAGCATTTACTATGTCAACATTAAAATTATTGAGCAAAATTGACCTAATTGTCTCGGATTTTAAAGAAGCCTCATTGTCACAAAAGATTTGTTTTGTATTTGGGAAGATGTTCATTATCTCCAGTATTGGAACTTTTACGTCTATTATAGTGCATGATGGTATTGGCATCACAACCGCAAATTTGGAAAACTTGTCAATGCAAGTTAGAAAATACTTTTTATCCGTAGAGAATATGTCAACGTGAAGCATTTCTCCAGCATACGAGGGGATTGGTGTCTCACCAAGCAATTGTTTTTTTGGATGCCGATCGTACTTCGACTTGAACATATTTTACAGTTTGCCACAACCTCATTTGCCTGTTTTGTCATTTTTGGAAAGAAATAGTCACATAAGATTTGCTTAACGTTCTCTTGAGCTGCTCTATGTGCTCGGTTGTGTTCAGTAATTATAATTTCTTTTTGTTCATTCGGGTCAAATATATCTAACACAAATTTATTAGCATGCCAAAACTTAGTTGATGGAAATAACTCGACTAAATTGTGTTGGATAAAGGCTAGAATTGGCAAGTCACAATAAATTACTTTGACTACATCTATTTTAATCACGTTTTTTAATTTGTCAATCAAAGTATTCTTTTCTGAAAAGTTAATGAAATGTCTACTTTTTTTACCGAATATTATAAATGTACGCGATGAAGCGCTTGGGGCTTCCTCTAAAACTATTTGATTTCTGAAGCAGTTTAAAGGTTTGTCTGTTGTTTCGATTGCATAAGTTAGAGATAATTCACTATGCATCGTAGCGTCATAAGAAGATGCATCATTCTCCAATGCATGGATATTTTGCCGAGAAAGCGCGTCAGCGACATAATTCTCTTTTCCTGGCTTGTAAAATATACGAGCATTATGCTCATCTACAAAAGCTTTCCATCGCTTAATTTTTGCGTTGGTATTTTTATCTGAAACTGAAAATGAAAGGGGTTGATGGTCTGTAAAAATATTTAGACTCTTTACTCCATAAAGATAGTTACAGAGACTTTTTAATGACCAGACTATGGCCAAAAGCTCTCTTTCATTGGTTGCAAATTCTATCTCCTTACCTCTGAGGGTTCTTGAGATCATTGTAATCGGTTTCCCGTTTTGGGACAAAACCGCTCCAAGACCATACGATGAAGCATCGTAAGATCGAAAGGCTTCGTGTAGTCTGGGTATAACAATGTTACGTCTTCTGACGCCAAAATATCTTTTAGTTTATTAAATGCATCAAATTGTTTGTCTAGTAGGGCAAGTCTTTATGCCATCCCTAGATACCATAAAACCTAAGTATTCTACGTTTGTTTTAAAAAAATTAGATTTTTCACGAGAAACCCTCATATTTGCATCGTACAATTTTTTTAAAACCGTATTGATATCTTCGACATGTTCTTTTTCAGTTTCTGAAAAAACAATAACGTCATCGACGTAAACATAGCAAATTTTTCCAATTTGCTCACGTAGGACATCATCTATGGCCCTTTGGAAAATGCTGGGGGCATTTTTTAAACCAAACGGGAGGCGACAAAATTCATACTTTCCTCCGTTAACAGAGAAAGCTGTCTTTTCCCGGTCTCGTTCGGCTAGTTCGATTTGGTGAAACCCTGATTTTAAGTCTAGGGTTTTGAAAAACCGCGCTTTACCTAAATTTGACAAAATTGTTGTTATATTTGGGATGGGGTACTTATCATCTATGGTTCTCTCGTTGAGCTTCCGAAAGTCTATTACTAAACGTTTCTTTTTATTGCCCAACTCATCAGTACCCTTTTTATCAACAACCCAAATAGGATTGTTGTAGGGTGACCTTGATGGTCTAATTATACCATTCCGCAGAAGGTCTTTAACTTCAGTATTAACGAAATCTTTTACACCCATAGGATAGGGGTAAAATTTTGAGTAAATGGGGTCTTCACTTACTGTACGTATTGTGGCAACGATATTGGTGTTATACGGCAAAGATTCATTTGAATCTGCAAATGTTTTTATTCTATTACGTATCATATTTTTAAAATCTTTGCTTACGGATGGTGGAAACTTAATGTCCTCTACTTTCGTAAAGTTCACATTGTCACATTTATGGAAGAGAATAGTTTCTAACCCTGAATTGAAGCGAATTAAATTTTCTTTTAAGCAAATTGTGGCGTTAACCTGTGTAAACAGGTCAAGACCAAAAATTCCGTCAAAAGTTGACAGGTTGGGTAAAATAAAAAAAGTGCTATTTCTCCCAAAAATATTTATAAAACATTTGAGTTCAATATTGTTAAAACCATGAATTGATTTTACTAAAAAAGGTGTGTCTACTGGCACTAAACCTTCTATCTCTTGTAATGGCCTGATGTAATTTTTCGAGGCACCTGTGGCAATTAAAAACTTTACCAACCTCCCTCCTACTGTTTTTTTAATAAACGGTAGTTGGGAGCTTCCCCTAAAAAATTAACGTAGTCAGAATCATGTACCCCAGCTTCCACTTCATCTACTTGCAACGCAGCTGTGGCTTCATAGTCACCTTCATTATTCCGTGGAGGATTGTCCTGCAAATAATTTACTCTTTGGCGACGCTGCCCCGACTGTCTTTGAAAGCTACTTGGCCTTTTATTCCTTTGTTCTTGCCCTTGATCATAGGTATCGTTACTATTTTGTTGTTGATAGCTATTAAATTGGCGTAAACGTGATGATGTCGGATCAACATCCATTTTTCCACGACTGCTGGGGGATTTAGAACTGTTAAGTTCCGATTGTTTGTCGTTTTCATAACTTTGCCTTTTGTTAAAATATGGATTTTTGCCTTGCTTATTAATTTGGCTGTTATAATTGAAGTTATTACTATTATTATTGTTTTGGTAACGGTTCGGTGATCGTTTGATCTCGGACCTGAGAGATTTTTCTTCAAAATTGTTCGCATAACTCGTTGCAAACAAATACCTTTCATTGTTTGCTTCAACTTCTTGAGCTAAGGCCAAAGCTGTAGGCATATCAGACGGACGGGCCGAAAACAGAACATCACTTAATGGTTTTTTTAACCCAGATATAAAAACTCTAAGGGCGTCTCTTCTGTATTTTTCGTTAAATGCAATGGCTAATGCACTGTCATATGACATATTGGTTTTGTTTGTAAGAAGAGTAAGTTTTTTTTCAATCTCGTCATAATATTCTAGAACGGTAAGGTTTCCTTGCCGCAATGTACTGAGCTCTTGCTCAATTAAATAAATCGGACGTACATCGGCGTACGTAAAATCTAACCTAGCTATAATAGCTTTAAAATTTAAAACTGTATTGAATGGAGCCAAAACAGCGTCGGCTGGGCCTCTTATTTTATTTCTTATTATTCCAACTGCCTGGTAATGTCTAGAACTAGCATCGTATTTTTCGAAAACTTTGTAAGCAGAGTGAACCGCTTGACGCCAAGAGACATAAGTGCCCTGTTTGCCCTCAAATTCTGGAAGAGATTTAACTATGTCGAGACACTCTTCACACCTACTACCTTCCACAATTTCAATTTCTTTAAAAATTTCAACTTCAGGTTTGTTTTGTGTCAATGTTAAATTTTTCACTGCATCACTTAACTTTCTTTCAAAATCCAATTTTTGTGCTTCAAGGGCACCACTGACTGCGGATTCTACTAATACTTTTAAATCTGTAGCATTCATTTTTGTTTCTATTTTTTTTCCTATTTGTGAGTAATTAAACTTTTCTAATAGTGTTTCAAAATTCTCAGGGTCACTCATTAACCGCAAAACCGTAAATGATATTTATACGCAGTTTAATTAATTTCAAATTAATAGGAGCACTCACAAAAAAAAATAACACTTGCAAACTTTACAATTAAAAATATTCAAATTATAGAAAAATAATTCTTAAAACTCGTAATTGATGAATGATATATGTTGATATTGTTTAGATTTCCAAAAAGTTCTTCCGAGTTGGGCGCCAGCAAAGATAACAAGTATTTGTTAATTTTAATATCTTCTGTCTTTATTGTATTGAGTCTTCTTAAAAACTGAAGCTTAAAATCTACCTAACTTCTACTCTACCCTGTGAAGTGTTTCTATCTTGCAGCGTGTGCAAGATATCACATTTCCATACTTCCCGTCTCATGGATTGTGGTTGACATCGGTGGGAGCTACTTCGTTGATAGAAATAGTTGTGTCAGCATAAACAGTTATCGTCGATGATAATGACGATGACCTTGACTACGACGACGACGACGACGATGACGACGACGACCACGACGACGGCGGGTACAGCAGCTTTGGTTGCGGTCGGCGACGACCTAGGCGATCGGGTTAACTTACACACTATTCTCAAGCAACAAAATCTATTACAAAGAAATAACATTCTTTTTGAATTTGAATTTTAAATTTACTGGTGGACAGGAAAAAAACGTCCATTTCTCTAAACAATCACCTATACTTTATGCTACTGTGTGTTGTTGGTCTCTCAGATTGGAGAACGGAGAAATATTGGTTTCATTTGATGTGGTGTCCCTGTTTACCAGCATTCCCATCGGGTTGGTTTTGGATATTATAAAGATGAATTGGGACAAAATTAAAGAACATACCAATATTAAAAAAGTGAAATTCATGGAAATATTGAGATTTTGTGTTATCGACAACAATTATTTAGAGTGTGCCGGTACCATTTATCAACAAAAACAAGGTATACCTATGGGCAGTCCAGCTTCCCCAATCCTAGCGGATTTGGTAATGGAAAATTAGCTAGAAGATGTCTTGGGTAAATTGGATTGTAAACTCAAGATCATTACCAAATACGAAGATGACCTGTTTGTTGTCATTAAATCTCAAGAAGTGCAAAAAACACTAAATGCATTGAACACTTCCAACAATAAAATTAAATTCACGGTCGAAATGGAATCAAATGGTGAACTTCCATATCTGGATGTGAAAGTCTTGAGGCGAAATGATAGGTTGGTTTTCGATTGGTATAAAAAACCTACCTCTTCAGGTCGCCTAATTAATTTTCATTCCAAACAACCGAAACCAATAATTATCAACACGGCGCAGAACTTCGTCAATCGTGTTCTTGACACAAGCGATGTTTCCTTCCACCAGAAGAATATAAATATTATCCGTAACACCCTGTACTTCAATTCCTTTCCCCCCATCATTGTCAACAAGCTCATCAAAAACTACCAACAAACGGAAAAAGACAATAAACTTGATGCCCAACAAGCTATTGTGTACAACCGCATCGTCACCGCACCTATAAGAGACAAGACGAAGACAAAAATAGCTTTTCACTAATATCAAAGGGAAAGTGGATAAGATGGAGAAAGCCAACATTGTTTATAAGATAAATTGCTTGGGTGCAAAAGAGACAACTTGTTCATCGGTCTATATAGGTACATCCAATCAAAAACTAAAAAATCGTCTGTCTGGTCATAGATCAGATTTAAACAACGGGGGTGCACAAAAAACTGCACTAGCTCTCCACTGTTTGCAAGAAAAACATAAACCAGATTTGGATAATGTGGAGATTTTGCAAACAGAGCAACATTATTCACAGAGAATGTTGCTGGAGATGCTACATATTATTAACAACAACAATGCTGTCAACCGAAGATCAGACTGTGAAAAGCTCAGCAGTGCATACAACCAACTGATTAAGCGACCAACAACACACAGTAGGATAAAGTATAGGTGATTGTTTAGAGACGTTTTTTCCTGTCCACCAGTAAATTTAAAATTCAAATTTAAAAACTTACTAATTAATGTTATTTCTTTGTAATAGATTTTGGTGCTGGAGAATATTGTGTATAATGAGTGATTTTCTTAAATTAAATCTTTGAATATTGTTTGTAAGTTACTTGACGTCATATATAATATTTCTTTATATTAATGTATGTATGTATTACTATTATATTTTTTATAAATAAAGGCCTGATGAAGAGCATAAACATGCTCGAAACGTTGCATATTAAATAACATCTGTAATTATTGACCTACAGCCCACTAAAAGTTATATATATCTATCTTTATCGATAAAAAGGTCACAAATATTAAATAATTTATTAGTACTATGGAGGGCACGCCGTAAACATCATCTTACAAAAATGGAGTTTTACAACCACATTAGAAACTATTATGACATCGAAACTTGCAACAAACTCAAAGAATATAGCGGGGAGACACTTTCATACACAAAAAACAATAATTCCCTAATCTTTCCTTTGAAATGTAGAGAGTTTGGTTTGTTTCCTAATTTCATTCGTTATTCAACGAATAACTTAAATAAAATGTTTCTATTTTCTAATAATGAAACTGAAAGAAAGTTGGAGAGTAAGCTTTTACTGCATATTGAACACTTTCATGCTAAATTATTAAATATTGCTATCTCCCTCAAACAAATACAAAAGAAGGTAGAGTTGAAAAGGATACAAAAACTTAAAAGCTTCATCACCAATAAACTAACACCAAGGGAATATTCTACATTCTTCAAGAGCCAAGAAAACAAGCACAACAATGTAAATGAGAGAATAAAAATCAAACATATAAAGAAACTTGAACGTCTTAAGGATAATCTAAAACAAACGATGAATATAAAGTTTCACGATAAATGGTTTGTAAACAATACTGCTGTAGAGTTCCCGTCAGATGTCAAATGGCTTCTGTCATTAGGTCCAAAATTCACTTTGCCAACCAAGAAAGGTGAACTTCCTCTCTTCAAAATTATCACTGATGGAGAAGAGTTGGTTAAAACATTGGAACAGGGTGACCAGGAGATAGCTCGATCTAATTTTAGAGAAATTGTACAAAACCATTTAAGATCATCATATATTCCTCCGTTTGACAAATTTTTGAACAAAATTTATAACACAGCCAAATTATTCCTTAGAAAACATAAAGATGTTTACGTTGTCGCAGCTGATAAGGGTAATGTTACAGTGGCAATGTATAAAACAGATAACGTCAATAAAATACAGGATCTAATGACCGACAGGAACGTTTACAGGGTTTTAAGAAACAACCCAACAACAACCTTGCAAGCATTAAACAATGATTTTGTCAAATATTTGTTTAAAGAAGGTCATATTTCCGAATTTGAGAAGAAAAGGATGACTACTTACACTGCCAGCAGCCCAAAAATGTATGGATTGCCGAAAATTCATAAGGAAAACATACCTTTAAGACCCATTTCTGCTTCTACGAACGTCCCTTGCTATGAACTTTCAAAGTTTATCGTGAAAATTCTTCAGAATCTGACACATGATTCAAAATTTAATGTGAAGAATTCGAAAGAATTCATAAAAAAAGTTACACCTATCAGATTGGAAAACGGAGAAATATTGGTTTCATTTGATGTGGTGTCCCTGTTTACCAGCATACCCATCGGGTTGGTTTTGGATATCATAAAGATGAATTGGGACAAAATTAAAGAACATACCAACATTAAAAAAGTGAAATTCATGGAAATATTGAGATTTTGTGTTATTGACAACAATTATTTAGAGTGTGCCGGTACCATTTATCAACAAAAACAAGGTGTACCTATGGGCAGTCCAGCTTCCCCAATCCTAGCGGATTTGGTAATGGAAACTTTGCTAGAAGATGTCTTGGATAAATTGGATTATAAACCCAAGATCATTACCAAATACAAAGATGACCTGTTTGTTGTCATTAAATCTCAAGAAGTGCAAAAAACACTAAATGCATTGAACTCTTTCAACAATAAAATTAAATTCACGGTCGAAATCAAATGGTGAACTTCCATATCTGGATGTGAAAGTCTTGAGGCGAAATGATAGGTTGGTTTTCGATTGGTATAAAAAACCTACCTCTTCAGGTCGCCTAATTTATTTTCATTCCAAACAACCGAAACCAATAATTATCAACACGGCGCAAAACTTCATCAATCGTGTTCTTGACACAAGCGATGTTTCCTTCCACCAGAAGAATATAAATATTATCCGTAACACCCTGTACTTCAATTCCTTTCCCCCCATCATTGTCAACAAGCTCATCAAAAACTACCAACAAACGGAAAAAGACAATAAACTTGATGCCCAACAAGCTATTGTGTACAAGAGTGCACTTTTCATTCCCCACCTCTCCAACCGCATCCTCACCGCACCTATAAGAGACAAGACGAAGACAAAAATAGCTTTCAAGTCTGCAAATCCCCTGAAAGACAAGCTTTTCACTAATATCAAAGGGAAAGTGGATAAGATGGAGAAAGCCAACATTGTTTATAAGATAAATTGCTTGGGTGCGAAAGAGACAACTTGTTCATCGGTCTATATAGGTACATCCAATCAAAAACTAAAAAATCGTCTGTCTGGTCATAGATCAGATTTAAACAACGGGGGTGCACAAAAAACTGCACTAGCTCTCCACTGTTTGCAAGAAAAACATAAACCAGATTTGGATAATGTGGAGATTTTGCAAACAGAGCAACATTATTCAAAGAGAATGTTGCTGGAGATGCTACATATTATTAACAACAACAATGCTGTCAACCGAAGATCAGACTGTGAAAAGCTCAGCAGTGCATACAGCCAACTGATTAAGCGACCAACAACACACAGTAGGATAAAGTATAGGTGATTGCTTAGAGAAATGGACGTTTTTTTCCTGTCCACCAGTAAATTTAAAATTCAAATTCAAATTTAAAAACTTACTAATTAATGTTATTTTTTTGTAATAGATTTTGGTGCTGGAGAATATTGTGTATAATGAGTGATTTTCTTAAATTAAATCTTTGAATATTGTTTGTAAGTTACTTGACGTCATATATAATATTTCTTTATATTAATGTATGTATGTATGACTATTATATTTTTTATAAATAAAGGCCTGTAAAAGAGCATAAACATGCTCGAAACGTTGCATATTAAATAACATCTGTAATTATTGACATACAGCCCACTAAAAGTTATATATATCTATCTTTATCGATAAAAAGGTCACAAATATAAAATAATTTATGAACACAAAATAGGTTATTCCAATACAGAAAAGGAGCTGTTAACAATTGTTTTCTTACTTACTTTTACTTACCTACTTTACTTTTGATGGCGCTCACAGCCAGCTCTGTCCCTAGCTAGCCGCTTCCAGTTGCGCACACCGAGTGCTTTGATGTCGTCATCCACTTGTTTGCGCCGCCTGTTACGGGTTCTACCTCTGCTGCGATTCGAAGACTCGTCAGGCAGGTGCGTTGCTGTCCATACGCTCCACGTGCCCTAGCCATCTCAGCCGCTGTATTTTCAGCTTTTTGACCAGCTCAACGTCGCTGTATAGCCCGTATAGCTCGTCGTTGAATCTTCTCTAACATACTCCTTCGATACACACCGGACCGAAAATCACACGAAGAATCTTCCTCTCAAAGCACCCCAGCAGATTTTTATCCGAATATCTTTCAGTGTCCATGCTTCTGACCCATAGAGCAGGACCGGGATGATTAGGGTCTTGTATAAGGTTTCCTTAGTTTTCTGAGAGAGGGCCTTACTACTTAAATGCCTACTTAGACCGAAGAAACAGCGGTTGGCAAGAGTAATTCTTCGCTTGATATCTGCACTGATGTCATTCTACGATGTAATAGTGGAGCCCAGGTAGACAAAGTCCTTGACAACTTCGAAGTTATATCTGTCTATCGTGATATTTTGCCCGAGTCGACGATGTTAAGATTCCTCTTTCGATGACAGCATTTCTTGTCCTCATTAACCGCCAATCCCATTTTAGCCGCCTCCGATTCAATGCTCGCAAATGCCCCTGCCACAGCTCGCTTCGTTCTGCCGACAATGTCTATGTCATAACAATTGTTTGGAGTATAAAATACCTCCGGCCATTTTGTCTATGGTAGAAAATTTGACCTCAAAGCAGACCACTAGCACCCTTTAAGTGCCTGCAAACTAAAAATTTTGGAAAAGATATTTCCCCACGTGTCCAAAGGTGGATTGGCTTGGAGAATACAATTTTAATATTGAATACTTGAAAGGTACAAGTAATACTGTTGCTGATTTTCTTAGTCGAGAAATCAATGTTTTAACAGATACGGACCAAGGAGATATTAATTCGAATATCAATACCAATCATTCACATTAAGAAAATGAGAATGATCATAAAATGTGAATGAAAATAAAAGAAGTTGTGGTAAACACTTTTAACGAATTCCTCGTAGCCTCAACTCCAGAAATTAATGTGTTTCACTCAGATATGACAGTGTGCTCCTCAGTCGGTCTCTCATACCTTACTAAGACACATATTTTGGTCGATGTTTACCGTCTCTTATAAAAATCACAGCAGGAAGATACTATAAGGGAATTTGTTTAAGGGTAATTATTTTCTGGGTGAACGAATCGATTGCGGTGGCGAGATATAAAATTATTTTTTTAATTTAGATGGGAAATAAGAAAAACACAAATTAATCAATGCACAAAATCAAAAGTTATGTGTAGGGCAGGCCATGAGACGAGAAAAGTTTCGGTCTCGTCAAGCATCCGAGACGAGACCGAGACGAGACTGCATACTTGGACCGAAATTTACAGAGAGTCTAATTAATCAAAAAATCTGATTTCAGTTAAATATTTATCTTCTTCTGCACATATTCAAACTATAATCGAAAATATTTGGTTCCAATAATCAACAGGTTGTGCGGAAATCGTATTTTTCGTAGACGAGACTGCGACGAGACTTAATTATACGAGGCCGAGGCGAGACTGAAATTTTTCGATTTTAACGAGACCAGCCCTAGTTATGTGTTTATACGTTTGTTTTGCAAATATCTCCGATGAACGGTACTGTGGGAATCCTATTTTTTTAAACACAAACAACAACTATATCTTCAATAAACGGTACTTAAAAAAAAAAATTCAACTACTAATGGCAATATAGAATCCTTATAGCGTCATCAAATTTGACTACCCATTTAAAATATAAAAAACGAGACCGCGACGAGACTTACAAAAATCTTGCCGAGTCTCATCTCGTGGCCAGCGCTAGTTATGTGATAACACGTTTATTTTGCAAACATCTCCGATTAACGGTTCTTTGGGAATCCTATTTTTTTAAACAGAAACAACAACTATACTAACATATTAAATAGTAATACAAAGTGTGCTAAAAATTTTGAAATATCTCCAATTAACCGTACTTAAAAAAAAATAAATTCAACTACTAATGGAAATATAGAATTCCTATACCGTCATCAAATTTGACTACCCGTTTAAATTATAAAAATAAAAACACTTAAAAAACTAGTAAAAGAAGTCGTTATTTTTTAAAAATTCCCAGAACCCAAAACATTGATCCTTTAAAAATCTTTAAACATGCATCATTCTTGAAAAACTTATTTTATAGATTTTTTTAAATTATATTAACATCTTAAATTTCAAGATCTATAAAAAAAGTAGAAAGTTGTATTCGTCTATCTCTTTCCCATGTTAACCTTATTAAAATTTGAATTAAAAAAAATCCTTCTTTTATTTCACTTTCAAATGTAAATACATAACATAATACATAAGTATATAAATGTAATTTTTGTATTATTAAACATATTTCTATATATATTATATTAAAAGCTGTACAATGATAAGGGCATGTATGAGTGAGTCAGCGAGTATGTTACATTACATAGGTATGAACAATTATAATAGTTAAGGGCCTTATTGCGAGAGTCTACTCCGAAAAAATCTTGTAGACTTAAGTCGATCAGAAATTCTTGATCGAATTTAATTTTCTATTAAATAGAAGAATTCATATAATTTCTGACAGAAAAATATTAACGAATTAATCCAGTCATTTAAGCTTAAATTAGGTAAGAATCTCGGAATTCGAGATACTCAGCTGTAAGTCTGCAAATACTTGTATATTTACACCCTAAAAGTTGTCTCAAAACCTACATATGGTAGGGTGTACGCAACTATTAAATGTCAAGGTCAAAGGTCACAAAAATCGTTTTTTGCGCTTTTTTTGTAAATATCTCATTTCCTATAGGTTGATTCCTATTCGTATTTATTATCGTATTTATTATCAACAGGGCCCAGATTTCTATGCAAATGCATATTTTTTTTTGGAAAGCCTTAGAAGCAAAAGTATCATATAGTTTTTCAAATTAAGAAATTTGCTTTAAAATGGCATTCAATCGTTAGTGCATATTTTTGCATATTTTGATATAAATGCATATTTTGGCTTATTGAGCATATTTTAACAATAAATGCATATTTACCCTGCATATTTCAAGAAAATAAACTTTGGCTTTCATTCTCAGTCAGACTATAGTAAAATTGTAAAATTAGAGGGTTTGAACTCGATTAAAAATCAAATAAATTTAATGGACGAAGCAGTTTCAAAAATGAATGTAGTAGAGTATCCAATGAGTCAATCTATTTGTAAAAAAATAGAAAATGTTCTTAAGAAAACGAAGGATATATGAAAATACAAAATATCTGCACATCCTTAAATGGGAATAAAGAACAGTGCTTCGATATTCAATAAATGAGATTGTTTCATTAAAAATGCTCCACTAACGTCTGTGGAGAGGTCATTTCCAGTTTTTGAAAACTTCAGAAAAAATTTCATGATTCATGCTAACAAAACCTTCTTACGAAAATAATGCACATATTATTAAAAATACTATTTATTATTTGACTGTATTTTTCTTTTTATTTAAATGTTTTTTCATTTACTTTTTGAATATTTTTGCAGCATGCTTTGGATTTTGTATGGCATATTTTGGATTTTTAAGGCATATTTTGAATTTTGTTTGGCATATTTAGTAATTTTAAGTACATATTTTAGGCGCATATTTTGTGTTTTTTAGAAGATGATAATCCGGGTCCTGATTATCGATATTGAAGAAAACAAAATTCTCTACAAATTTTGTTTAAAATTTTTTTTCATACGGTGAGACAACTTTTAGGGTGTCAATATACAAGTATTTACAGACTTACAGCTGGGTATCTCGAATTCCGAAGTGAACTTACTATAATGACTGGACTAAATAGATTTTTGAAATATCAATAGTAGACTTTAAGTCTATTCGACTTTTAAATAGACTCTCGCAATAAACAACTAATATTACGCGTGTTTTATTGCAAAAGTCATCCATAGTACAGTACGATTTTACATGCATAGCAAATACAATATCGCTAGAAGCTCTACAGACGATAAGAAGCTAAAGTAGAATCCTACTGTGGACAGATTTTTGATGTTTATTCGAGCCTCTATTCTTCTTTAGCTTCCTATCGGCTGTAGAGCTACTAGCGATGTTCTATTTGTAATGCATGTAAAATGTACTGTACTATGGATGGCTTTCGCAATAAAACACGGCTATTATTATTAGGAGTGAGTCACACTTCATATTATTGTATCAAAATTAAGTTTTTGTATATTAATTTAATCTTTCATATTCAAAATTATAAAGATAAATTGTTTCGAAACCTAAAGTAAGCTCGGAGTAATGAACTAATCTTTTTTTAGGGGAAGCAGACAAAGTAAAAGCCCTTATTCGCTTAAGAGCAGAACTATCTCCACTGTTTACAGGAAAAAGGAATGCTTCAAAGTATGCATGGGCGTAAGTACTTAACTTTTTTAAACATGATAATGATTAAAACACGTAAAATAGCTTTAAAAGTTTTATTTAAAAAACGATTGCTGGACATGACTGCAGTTTATATAGTAAATGCATACCTACATTAATAAGACGTGAGTGTACCCACAAGTCCACAACAATTCACTTCAGGAACAAAGAGTTATAATATTAACCATCACAATGTTAATTATCAGCCTAATACGCAGATCGAGAAAAATTTTGTCTCCCATACAAATTTTTTCCCCGGAAAAATTTTGTATTTGAACTTTTTCCGGGCTGTACGCAGATCATGAGTAAAATTCTGACGTTTGTACCCGCTGTACGCAAAAAAGTAATCCGCTGCATAAAAAAAAAGTCTCCACTATATTTTTTCGACACAAATAATGTTCTGCGCATTGTTTTGCAGGACAAATGTTGACGTTTGATGTATACCGTGCTTTTAATCAACTTACAACATATACCTATTTGTTGTTAAAAGGCCTTCCACACTAACCCATTGTGTATTAATACATGTCAACAAAGTGGGAAACAAATCATGTAGAATAGTGTGGAAACAAAATAAGAAAGCCCAGCCTAAACAACCCGACATTCTATCCCATTTTATACATGAATAATATTGGGAATGGTTCTAATTCTATCACACTTTTTTTTTTTGGTTAAGGTAATGTATTTATACAAGCAAGTGTGGAAGCAAAATATGAAAAGTCATTTCTTTCCCACAAATTTGGCAGTCGCGTGGAATTCTTTCCCACTTTCAATTTTACATGTATTAATACACAGTGGGCTAGTGTAGAAGGGCTAAAGCGGGGTACACATTATCAAACCTGTATAACAAATCTGTTCACTTTTGATAATGTGTACTCTCTGTTTGATGGTTTGACAAACAAATCTGTTGTTCACAAAATTTTTTGATAATGGTTGACAGTCAGCGGTTTTGTTGGTGCGTTTGTTCGATAATGTGTACCCAAGTCATTCATCAAACTTCATTCAAATTCAGTTCATAATTCCTGATTTCTGTAATTAAATTTAAGTGAGTGTTCTGACTTCTTGTTTTTATCCACTCTTTCACCCACTTTTTTTATTAATTTTCAGTTTTTTAGCTAACAAAATAATTATAGCACAAGCTATTCTATCTTCATCCATTTTTTAAAGTTTATAATAGCCGGTAATCTTTTATTAGCTAGGTATGTGTAAATATTTTTTATTTGTATTTTATTTTGTTTATTTTAATATCAACGCGTATATGGATTTGAAATTTGACATTGAGTACTTACTTTTGTTTGACAGCCAACAAAACTGAAAAATGTGTACCCGAAACTTTTTGTGCAATTTTGACGTCCAACAGGTTTGTCAAATAGATCTGAGAATGTGCACCCCGCTTTAGAAATTGAGAGAATCAAATTAATAGAACAGCTGTTTCTAGTCAGTGGCGTAGCTAATAAGAAAGGGTTCAGTGGGGCTCAGGGCTGTTGCTCATCAATGGTGCGTTAAAATCTGCTTTATTTTTAATTTCAATACAAACATACCGCAAACGGATTCCTATTTAACAAAATCATGATTTCTATGTCTATTTTTCCATTTAGTGCAAATTAGTTTTTATGTTGGAAGGATTAAAACTAAATGGAGACAAAAAAGGCACGGAAAAAATCAAAAAATATAAATCCAGACAAAAAGAACGAAATGAAACGTGGAGCATCAAAAAATAATTTCATTTAAAGGCTCTCCCAAATCAACGTGGAACATTTGCTCTGCAGGCCGAATCATTCACAATGCTAACAAAAATGACAAATAAATGGTAAAAACAGAAACTGCCGTCGTCGGCGAATGTTTCACGCAGCTTTCGCGTTGGTTTGGGAGAGCCTTAAATGTTTTTATCATTATATTAGTATAGGAACTGATGCATAAAAGTAAATAAAAAACATCAAGAAATATTTCTTTATTCTGAAGTTTCGCTAATGGAATCATCCAGAATACAGGGTGTCCCTTAATTAGTCAATAGTTATAATTTTTGTGAATTAATAATTTTTGTGAATGTATGTAACAATACTGAAAATAAAAGTCAGTAACAAGTTTGCCGAATAACCCATAGATTTTATGATGATTTGAAAAAACAGCGGCAGGTAGAATTTAAAAAAATATGTTTTTTTAGATTTAATCTCGAAAAGCTAGAATAAAAATTATTTGTGTGGTTTTAGATAATTTTGTAAGTATGTTTTTTACTAAAACAGACGAATTAAGGGACACCCTGTATAATACGTTGTATTTGAATTAGGGAAACGAAATTAATGCTTTGAATCTCATTTCTCTTTCGTAGTTCATAACTCACAAATTATTAACGCATAAATCATACCATTTCCTTAAACCACTAATCAACATTGAAAATACCCTACAAAATCTTAAACATCGAGACTGAACTATTTTTTTCCAATGTTGAAATTTTCTAGCTACGCTACTGCCTACATGTTAATTTAATTCCTATCTCTACGCCTGTTAAATTTGTCGCGAGAAAAAAGCTACAAAAACCTGTATTGTATATTAAAAAACAAAAAACAGTATTATTATTTTTGACAGCGCTCTTATCGAGAAAGCAGTTGATGCCTAATTTAGTCGAAGACCATCACGTAAATTGTGAACTTATAATATAGATTATAATAAAAAGATTAGAGTTAAAAGAAAACTTCGGTTTTTAAAAATTTTTCAAAGCTCACGAATGTTGAATTTAATATTAGTTTGTGAGTTTTGTATATCAAAGGAACATTGATAGTGCAAATGAAAATTGGACATCTTAACTTTGCAAAGTAGTTGACTGTTCCTACTTACGTGAGCTTCACATCAGGATCATGTTGCTGTTAAGTGAATCTATGCAAAATAGAGGAACATTGGCCTTGATTGAACTTTCGGCAGATTATCAAAATAACAAGTTAATTCGACTTAAAATTAAATATTAAAGAAAATAAAAAAAAAATATGTTCAATGGGTCTGTGTTGTAAGTTAAAGAATTACTGTTATTTAAAAGCTCAACTATAAATTTAACAGCCACCTTAGAATAACATGCACATTTTTATTTTATATTCATATATACATATATTATTATTATTTATTATTATTTGATTAAACCTTATAAATTAACACCTATATTATCATATTATTATATCTGTTTTATATGAGTGGATATAAGTCAAATAAAAATACTTATAACAAAAATAGTTCAAATATAATAGACCTTATTGTATCCCAGAGTGTAATAGTGAAGAAGATGAGGACAACTTTTCACAAAGCATGGCAAATAATAGTCCAGTTAATACTGGTTTCCCTCTGGTATCTTCTGGCGAGGGTCTAGATAGCTCGTTATTAAATAGTACAGTTAACGGCAATAGTTTAATTAATGAATCTCAAAATTATATAATACATATATATATAATAATAATAATAAAATAATATTATATAATATATACATTAATTATTTAGGTACAGACAATACTAACTCAAATAAAAACGTAGGAAATGGGGCAAACAGTTTGAGTAATTTTTCGAACAATAGTGAAATTAATAATATCTTTCATAATTTAAAAATTCCGATTGCAGTTAAGAATCTTTCTCAATTTAATGGTAATAGTAGACTACTCTACGAATTTTTGAACAGTGTTAAAGAAATATTAAGCATTATAAAAAATATTAACAACACACCATATGCTCGAATAATAAAAATGAGAGCAATAAGAAACAAGATTACTGATGAAGCAAACGAATTTTGAAACATGTTTGGCACACCTTTAGAGTGGAAATCATCCCAGATATCCATCCAATTTTTAAAAACTCAACTTTTTCAATTTTTTTGTATGCCAATCGATTGTGATTCGTTTGTGACTGTTTGTGACAGCAATAAAAAGTTTTGTGACTCGCTACTTATTTATTTATTAACAAATTTAAGAAAATGCACCAATTAGCCATTTTTTGGATTGGAATTGGAATTTAACAAGGAAATCGTTTGTGACAACCCAGTTTGTTTGTGACAGCCTATTTTTCAAAAACTCGTTACGCGGCTGGTTTAAATTTATACTCATTCCATTGAAAATTGTTTCTAAAATTGGAATTTAGCAAAGAAATCGTTTGTGACAACCTAGTTTGTTTGTGACAGCCTATTTTCCAAAAATTCGTAATGGCTGGTTTAAATTTACACTCATTCAATTGAAATTTGTTTATAAAATTGGAATCTAGCATGGAAATCGTTTGTGACAACCTAGTTTCTTTGTGACAGCCTATTTTCCAAAAACTCGTACTGGCTGGTTTAAATCTAAAATTAGAATTTATCAAAGACATCGTTTGTGACAACCTAGTTTGTTTGTGACAGCCTATTTGCCAAAAACTCGTAATGACCGGTTTTAATTTATACTCATTGCATTGAAAATTGTATTTAAAATTGGAATTTATCAAAGAAATCGTTTGTGACAACCTAGTTTGTTTGTGACAGCCTATTTTCCAGAAACTCGTAATTTCTGGTTTAAATTTATACTCATTCCATTGAAATTTGTTTATAAAATTGGAATCTAGCAAGGAAATCGTTTGTGACAACCTAGTTTCTTTGTGACAGCCTATTTTCCAAAAACTCGTAATGGCTGGTTTTAATTTATACTCATTCCATTGAAAATTGTATCTTAAATTAGAATTTAGCAAAGAAATCGTTTGTGACAACCTAGTTTGTTTAAAAAAAAAAATAAATCGGGTGGCACAACGGCTCATGAAGAACCAGGGCCTAGTGACTAACAACTCGCAACCATTCCTGTGTGCGCCTTTCGACAGGAATGGAAGGGACCTACAATTTTATGCCGAATCCGAACGGCTAGACGAGAAGCACTTATTCGTGACAAGTGATACTCTTGGAGGATTTGTCAATTCCTCGCAAGAGGCAGTAGCCCTGAAAAAAAACTTTTTAGTTTTTAGGTGGACGAGGCTGGGAAGCGATCCCAGACCTCCAGCGTGACAGTCGAACGCACTAACCATTACGCTACGGGCTACTACACCTAGTTTGTTTGTGACAGCAAAAACAATCATTTATTATCAATAAATTAATTTATTATTCTCATTTCATTAAATAGATTTAAGTTTTGTTGTACAAAATTAAAATTAAAATAATGTCGAGGTAAACGTTATAAAAATTGAGAAATGGCTTACTTTCAGCCACCGTATCTTGGTTGATTTTTGCAAAAAAGAACTTTTTAAAATAGGTCACTTTAAAGAAAATTTTATTATCTTTCTTTTATGTGGACCAATTCTTATACATATCTCTGCTAGAAAAGAGTTATAGGCAAATAAGTAAAAGAAAAAAACAAAACAAAAAATCGATTTTTTTATAAATGGTCCGCCATCTAACGTTTCAACTAGTGCTTATTTCGTGAATGGTAATACTTAGCTCATGTCTGATTTGACAGATAATTAGTTTTATCCTTCCGCTGAACGAATATGGTTGTGTATACGCTTGAACAACGCTGGGAAATATTGCGACATTACTTTGCCGATTTTGCCAAAAAAATCATCTTTTCAGATGAAGCTCATTTTGATCTTGGCGGGTATGTAAACGAGCAAAATTGTCGCATTTGGGGCACAGAAAACCCGTACGCATACATTGAAAAGCCGATACACCCAAAACGAGTCACTGTTTGGTGCGGATTTTGGTCCAGAGGCATAATTGGGCCATTTTTCTTCAACTGAGCAAGGAGTGGCCGTTACAGTCAATGGCGATCGTAATCGGGCCATGTTGAACGAATTTTTGTTCACAAAAATTGAAAAGGAGGATATTGGCAACATTTGGTTTCAACAGGACGGCGCTACGTGTCACACAGCCGAAGCTACACTCGATGTTGATGATGCATTTTCAAAAAAAAAAAAAAAAGTTATTTGGCGGACCCTTTATATTTTTTTATTTTTTTTATGACAAATGATAAGAGAGTAAAACAGAAAAAATCTGTTACATAATTATAAAGAACAAAAAAGAAAATTTTAAAAAAGAGAACAGACTTAAGCCACACTGGGTTCCAAGCAAATAATATATTTCTCTGTGGTTTTGCTTAGATATTGTTCTGCATTAATTTAATAGATTATGAATTTTACTTTTTATTGTTATTTTTTTTGTTACATCGTTAATAAATCCTTCTTAAAAAAAATCAGAATAAGTTGAATTTTATTTTTTTATATTTTTACTTGTCAGTATTTTGAAAAGCAGAATTTTGAAAAGCAGAATTTTGTAAAACAGAATCGACAAAAAGCAGAATTTTGAAAATCTGGATTTTCGTACCAATAGGCAGAATTTTGAAAAGCAGAACTTTGAAACCAGAATTTGGACCCGCTCCCACATTTTTAATGTGTTAAAATAAAAAAATTAATAAAAAAATCGATTTTTTGTTTTTTTTCTTTTACTTATTTGCCTATAACTCTTTTCCAGCAGAGATATGTATAAAAATTGGTCCACATAAAAGAAAGATAATAAAATTTTCTTTAAAGTGAACTATTATAAAAAGTTCTTTTTTGCTAAAATCAACCAAGATACGGTCGCTGAAAGTAAGCCATTTTTCAATTTTTGTAACGTTTACCTCGACATTATTTTAATTACAATTTTGTACAACAAAACTTAAATCTATTTAGTGAAATGAGAATAATAAATTAATTTATTGATAATAAATGATTGTTTTCACGGCTTTAAACAACTCTTTTGGTTTTTAAGTAATGTGAAATTCATACCAGAAAATTAATTCATACAAAAATTAAATACAATTTTTTATTTATAGATTTGATTAAAAAGTATCAATTTAAATCATCCATTACGAGTTTTTGGAAAATAGGCTGTCATAAGCAAACTTGGTTGTCACAAACGATTTCTTTGCTAAATTCCAATTTTAAATACAATTTTCAATGGAATTAGTATAAATTTAAACCAGCCGCATAACGAGTTTTTGGAAAATAGGCCGTCACACACAAACTAGGTTGTCACAAACGATTTCTTTGCTAAATTCCAATTTTAGGTACAATTTTCAATGGAATGAGTATAAATTAAATTCGGTCATTACGAGTTTTTGTAATATAGGCTGTCACAAACAAACTAGGTTGTCACAAACGATTTCTTTGCTAAATTCCAATTCAAGAAATAATTTTAAATGGAATGAGTATAAATTAAAACCGGTCATTATGAGTTTTTGGAAAACAGGCTGTCATAAACAAACCAGTTTGTCCTAAACGATTTCTTAGCTAAATTCCAATTTTAGAAACAATTTTCAATGGAATGAGTATAAATTCAAACCAGCCTTTACGAGTTTTTGGAAAATAGGCCGTCGCAAACAAACTAGGTTGTCACAAACGATTCCTTTGCTAAATTCCAATTTAAGAAACAATTTTCAATGGAATGAGTATAAATTTAAACCAGCCATTACGAGGTTTTGGAAAATAGGCTGCACAAACAAAATAGGTTTTCACAAACGATTTCTTTGCTAAATTCCAATTTTAGATACAATTTTCAATGGAATGAGTATAAATTTAAACCAGCCATTACGAGTTTTTGGAAAATAGGCTGTCACAAAGAAACTAGGTTGTCACAAACGATTTCCTTGCTAGATTCCAATTTTATAAACAAATTTCAATGGAATGAGTATAAATTTAAACCAGAAATTACGAGTTTCTGGAAAATAGGCTGTCACAAACAAACTAGGTTGTCACAAACGATTTCTTTGCTAAATTCCAATTCAAGAAATAATTTTCAATGGAATGAGTATAAATTAAAACCGGTCATTATGAGTTTTTGGAAAACAGGCTGTCATAAACAAACCAGTTTGTCCTAAACGATTTCTTAGCTAAATTCCAATTTTAGAAACAATTTTCAATGGAATGAGTATAAATTCAAACCAGCCTTTACGAGTTTTTGGAAAATAGGCCGTCGCAAACAAACTAGGTTGTCACAAACGATTCCTTTGCTAAATTCCAATTTAAGAAACAATTTTCAATGGAATGAGTTTAAATTTAAACCAGCCATTACGAGGTTTTGGAAAATAGGCTGCACAAACAAAATAGGTTTTCACAAACGATTTCTTTGCTAAATTCCAATTTTAGATACAATTTTCAATGGATTGAGTATAAATTTAAACCAGCCATTACGAGTTTTTGGAAAATAGGCTGTCACAAACAAACTAGGTAGCCACAAACGATTTTATCGGTAAATTCGAAATTTGTTAAAAAATTTCAATAGTTTATGTAGTTGAAAAATGGTAGTAGCACTTTTTTTTGTTAATAAATTCAAAGTCCAATTCCCATCTTTGAAATAGAAACAACCCTATTTTATTTTTAAAAATCATCTTTTATATTTAATTATCATTACAATATGTTCCTCACCTCAAAGCGTAATAACTTACCTCCGCATCATGAATCAGGTACACGGTACACATACTGCAGCACCAGTGTGGTGAATTGAAATCAGTTTTTATAATTTTTCTTGAAAACTACGTTGTCACAGACGATTTTATTGATATATTCAGAAGTCACAAACGATTTCTGATCGATTGAGTATAAAAAAGTCTATACTACTACAGTTTCAAAAAAAAAAATGGCTAACTGGTACATTTTTTTAAATTTGTTAATAACTAAATAGGTAGCGAGTCACAAAACTTTTTATTGCTGTCACAAACGATTGGCATACAAAAATATTCAAAAAGCCAAGTTTTTAAAAATTGGAATTGCTATCTGGGATGATCTTTAAAGTGGCCTAAAACTAAAGCTAATCTGATTTTGCATTACTCTGATAATAGAATTAAAATGTCTCTTATTAGGACCTACATATCATAAGACAATTAAATGACAACATTGAAGTATATTACTCAAAAACTATAGACATTTTTTCAACGCTTATAAGTTATAATCATGTTCATATTTACGAAGAACACACGAATGTAGTTTCACCAAAGGTGGACTTTATTCAGAGATGTGTCTTAGCACATATCTCAGTGTTCTTAGTGAACCCTTAGGTTCAACCGGTAGGGCTATGAGACCCACCACCTTTCAAGAAGCTTTTAGTTTCTGCCTTAGAGAGCAAAGCATTTATTACATGAAATACACCGTTCCAAATGTTACTAACAGTTAAATAGGCCTAATTATTCAACAACGACAAATCAAAATCCGTTTACATTTAGTCAAGGTAATATATCATTTGGCCAAAGGGCTAACATAATTGTTCCAGCACAAAACATACAACTGATTCCTCACAATAAAAATACCTTTTTTGAAAACCCTTCTACTTACATTAATCAGCGTCAAAATCCAAACATGCGTTTTCCATCCGGTAATCATTTATATCCATACCAAAATCAAAGTTTTGCAACAACTAGGCCAACTTGAGTTCTTCTAAGCTACGTTTTATAACCCAGTTCATTCCGTTTCATAATCAATATATTGTACCAAACAGACTAATACATTCTTCTCAACCTATTCCGTTCAATAAGCAGGTCAATCCATATCAAAACCAAAACAATATGGCAGTACCCACACCTACGAATTCCAGTCAAATGGACATAGCCAGCGCTACAACACGAAATACTAGAATTCAACATATCGAATTTCAACCCTTACTATCCGACTAAAGCACTACATAATATAGAACAAGATCCCACATACCATAGTAATCCATCAATAGAGACAAGCTCAACTATAGGTAGACTCTAACCCCGAACCATACTATCCAGAACTAGACCAATATATTCCTATGGAACAACAAGGTACATATAATGAATGAAAGAAAACAAGATTACGACACTTCGGATTTTTCGCTTTGTTATTGTAATTTTCAACACGCTTCGTGACTCAAGTGGAGACAAAAAAGACTAAACTTTGGTATAATTTGTATGAGATATAGGGGCGCGAAAACTTTAAGTTACTTGAACTTGTCGTTAAAGTGATTTTTTTACCATTAGTTTTTTTTTAATGTTGTGGGCTATATTTGTATGATATAAATTTAACAATAAAAATAATAATTCAAGAAGGAAATATATCTGATATTTGAATTTTTTCATCGCACTCTCTGTTTTTGCTTCATATTTAATTTTGCTTCATAAATAATTTTTCTTTGTAAAAAGTTTTTTTTTTTTTTAAAAAGTAAATTTTTTTTGTAAAACAGTAAATTTTTTTTGTATATAAAAGTAATTTTTTTTTGTAAAAAAGTTATTTATTTTTGTAAGAAAGTTTTTTTTTTTTTGTAAAAAAGTTAATTTTTTTTTTTGTAAAAAAGTTTTTTTTTTGTAAAAAAGATATTTTTTTTACAAAAAAAGTTAATTTTTTTGCAATCAGATTGCCTATTACTGCTATTTTCTGTGTTTCAAATATGCAACATTTCAAGAAGCATTCTTTTCTTATAATTCTTCTCAGATTGTAGAATTCTAACATTTTGAAAATCTGGACGATGACTCTCTTCTATGCAATGTATGATTTGTCGACTGTGAGTGTTTTATCTTTAAATTTTGAAAAAAAATGAATTCCGAAGAGTATTAGCTCGTTTAAGAGCTATACGGATTTTTTCTTTATCTCTAATGGGTGCGTTTAATAAACGGTTAGAAAAATTTGGAATATATAAAGCACTTTCATATATAATTTGCTATTTGATTTGCATTTCTGACAATATTGAAATAATTATTAATTAATGATTAAATTATTTCAATTGGGAAAGAATTGGATGCTAACGTATTCCCACTAGAGGGAAATCTTATTTAGAAAAAAGGTCACGGAAAAAGTAATTAGTATATATATTATATATATAATTAGTTATTTTAGCTCCGGTGTTTAGGAAAACTAAACCATGGAATAAGAATTTTCTGGGCTCAAATTAAAGACAATTGCTTATTACTCTATTTGAGTCCGGAACATTCTTATTACATTGTGTAGTTTTCCTAAACACGGACGCTAAAATAAGTATTTTTTCTTTATGAATAAGGGTGATTATATATACAAGGCTATTTTTGGGTTGAACTGTCTGGGTTGAGTTGTCTTGGGACCATTTGTCCAGTGGTACCAAATGCGCGGGTTCAATTGAGTCGAGACGAAAGGTGCTGGGATGAACTATACCCAACCCTGTATCCGGTTCCCATATCAAATTTTACCCCTGCCGAGAGCTAAGATGTTTACACCATTGTATATAAATATCTATAGTACACTAATACGACGGTGGAGGTGCCTTTGGCCTGGGAGGGCATTTACTCTGTAGATAATGTAGAGTTAAAAATACTTTTAAAATCTCATTAAATCTCTCTAGTGATAATACACCACCTATAGGCGTAGAATATCGTCCCGAAAAGTGACTTATTAATAGTACTATAGGTTTTATATACATACATTGGTTTACACATGAAAAACTCTTTTCAATTCTTTAATTTTGACTTCTTTAAACAAAAAATAATAACAATAGATGATTGTGGGCTGTGACGTCTTAGAAATATCCAGAAATACCATGATAGCGAATTGGGTGTATCAAATGAGCATGCTTTTTTCTGTTTATTTTGGGGAGAAGGGACGTTTTATTGCGAAAGTTTTCGGAAAACCTTTCGAAGAGAGCGCTCGTAACTTAGGAATGGTCGAGACCACTCATAACTTTTGCGAGCGCTCGTTAATATTGCTTGGAGAATAGGTTTATTAGGCTCTTAAGTTATGATCTCTCGGTGAATACCAACCTTAATATAATTCAATGCAAACTGGACAAGTTTTAACCAACGACATTACGAATTTACTGCGGACAAACCCCGTGAATGTAGAGGAAAAAGAACAACTTTGTTAACTGTGTAGACAGTATGACGCTTTTTTTTTCAAAGAAGGCAATGCACTATCGTTCACAAATGCAATCAAACACCGCATTAGAACCGCATTTATACGAAGTCATACAGATATCCGGAAACCCACAAAGAAGAGATTCAAAACCAAATACGAGAACTTCTTAGCCAAGGAATCATAAGACCGAACTACTCCCCATGGAGCAGACCATTTGGATTGTTCAAAAAAAGATGGATGCATCCAACAAACAAAAGTGGCGTCTGGTAGTGGATTGTCGTAAACTCAATGAAAAAACAGTCGGCAAACGATATCCACTTCCTAACATAGAAGACATTTTGGATAAATTAGAATGTAGTATGTATTTTTCTAGTCTTGAAAAATCTTCCATCAAATTGAAATATACGGTAAAGACATAAAAAAAACAGCTTTCACAGTGAATAATGGCCATTATGAACTTATTAGAATACCGTTCGGACTTTAAAATGCGCCATATCCTTTTCAAAGAGTTATGGATAATGTTTTGAGAGATCTTCAAGGAAGAATTTGTCTTATTTATATGGACATCCTGAAAAAATGGATTCCATACAAATTTCTTGCACACAAAAGCAAATCAAATCCTTCCTTGGCTTATTAGTGTTCTATAGGAAATTTATTCAGGATTTTGCTAAACTAACAAAACAAAAGAAAATTTTATTAGATGAACGTTACCGTAATTATTTTGAGCATTGCAAAGATATTCTTAGTAACGATCCACTTTTGCAATATCCAGATTTTTCAAAACATTTTAATCTGACAATTGATGCTAGCAACTTTGCTTTAGGTGCAGTCCTAAATCAGGACGCAATAGGTTCTGACATACCGATATCTTATGCTTCACGCACATTATCACATCTAGAAATAAACTACAGTACAGTGGAAAAAGAACTACTAGCAATTGCTTGGGCCACCAAACATTTCCGCCCAAATCTGTATGGACGTACATTTCATACAATTACAGACCATAAGCCACTGACATGGCTGTTTTCCTTAAAAGACACCAACTCGAAATTTATAAGATGGTGACTTAAACTTGAGGAAATACCAATGTTGACGCTTTAAGACGCATTGAAGTTAATACTAATGAATCCTTACAAAATAATGTAGCCGATGAAGAAATAAGTTCTAAAATATCAATATTTCATTCTGCCCTAGAAAATTTAGACGATGGAATAGCAATTTCAGAGCGTCCCTTGAATAAATTCACTGATCAACTTATTGTGGTGGAATAGTCTACCTTAAGGAGCAAATGGCTCTTTTATTGATTTATCACCGGTTCCTGTTCTCGATACAAATAAGGGTGCTATCTAGATTGGCAATAACTTAACACTGAGGTGGTTCCTCTATGTGTATAAACTCAATGATAATAGTTATATAAGTACAATATATATTTAGCTACCGGCCGATGCACTCTTCTCAGCAATCAGCTTGGGCGATCGATTCTTGGAGCGTATGGCCGTAAAACCTTAACATATGGCATGGATGAGTGGGGCATCGATTCAATTGGCCATATCTCATTGTGGTTGCACGGCTGGTGGCTTGGAGCGTATGGCGGGTGTTTTTGCAAGTAAATTAGGCGTACAAAGGGATCATGCACCCATTATAGCGGCCAATTTTTTGCGCATGTACTATGCCCTCTTTCGAAACATGGCTGAAGAGCTTAGTCAAGAATTCTTTAATTTGTTTAAGATTTTTTAGCACTTTTGTAAAAAGTGGTGTAACCGAGTAAAATTATAAATCCAGTGCCGCATTTTCTTTTTCTTGGAAATTAAAGTAAAATTATAAATCCTGTTAAGTGGTTAGTGGCATTTTGGTTAGTCATTAGTAAACGACCGCTAATAATTGAGGGTACAGTGCGCAGACGGGCGGTCATCGACCAAGGTTAAATTCGATACCACCATATTTTTTTTTGGTACCGGCCGGCGTCATCCTATTTATCATCATATCAACAAAAAGTAGCGGCCATAATTATCCAGGCAATAACAAATCAAGCCAGCAGAACTTTAATTAGATAAATTATACCAACCCAGGACCGACTTGATAAATACCATTTTTCTTTTCTTTCAATTTTGGGCTTCAAACAATTTCATGAGCGTACGAGGCGATGCTCTTTAACAAGAATATTGCATAACACCGAAAACAGAAATCCGATGCACCGATTTTCGGAAACCGAATTAATCAACGAGTTAAGATCCAAACCACCTATAACACGGAACGGAGAATTGCATACTTCCAGGAATTTTTGTTTTGAATTTTAAGCGTTAGCTTTTGAAATTTGTTCATATTGCGGTAAATATGCCCATTTATTCAAACAACGACTTCTTTTATTCTTCTATAACACAATAAATTAGTACTGAGTTGCACGCCATCTTTGAACAAAAGATTAACTAATGGTATCCAATACCTAAACCACTCTCATCGTTATCCAATATCTAAACCACTCTCATCGTTATCCAATGCCTAAACCACTCTCATCGTTATCCAATACCTAAACCACTACCATCGTTATTAAATGCCTCAACCACTGGAACTGGTATAATAAATTGGTCGAAAGCTCAGTTTGATTTTAAAAGCTAATGGATAAACGTAGGTGTGAAAATAGTAAATTAAGAGTTACATACTTGTGCTGTTTATAATAAAAGTATTATGCTAGGTTTCCACTTGTCATTGAAAAGACGCAAATTGACACACTTTCCAGGACAGAGTGGCTTTTACCAACACAAAAAGCAAATAAAGTAGTAGTATCGAGCAAGTAGAACTCACCCTGTCTTAGAAAGTTTGTCAATTTGCGTCTTTTCAAAGACAAGTGGAAACCTAGCATTAGAAGTAACGAATTTGAAGTAAAATAAAGGTGTTTTATTTTTGTAGAGTACCTAATTGTTGTTCAGTTTGAACAAAAGAAATATGTTTTAATCGCTAACCCTTGGCAAAATATTACAATATGTTGGCAAAACTGATATGAAATACCTACTGAATTATACCTACTTCCTGAAAAATAATTATTCCTTATAGTAAAATAAAAGATTAAAGTAATTTTTTGGTTGTTTTATTCCTTAGTATCATATAAAGCTTATGTGGTCAGACTAACATTAAATTGTATTATAATATCTAGTTAAAAAAAAAAGTTGTTTCTCAGGGCTTTTGTTTTTTTTTTTTTTTAATTTGGTGCACATTTAATTATTGAATGCATTATAATCATTTTCTTTAAGAAAAAACATAAACCGTTACTTTTATATATTAAATAAGCCTAAGTTAAGTGTAAAAAAAAGCAATTTATTGTATCATTGTTTTTTTTTAACAAAAAAGGTCCTTTTGTTTATAAGATGGCATTCATTTGAGGTAAGATAATTTAAATGTACATTAAACAAAAGGTAATCATTTGTTGTTTTGTTGTTGGACTTTAGGTCAATAAATGAAACAAGTTTTTTTTGTGTTCACGACGTTTCGTCCATGTCTATGGACATCATCAGGTATAAACCAAAAAGTAATCTATATTTGTATTGATAAAAAATAGGTTTACAAAATAATAACACACTGTTGGATTAACAATTTTGAAAACTTAAGTGGAAAACACAAAGCTAATTTTGTGTTAGCGTTGAGTGACGAGTAAAGTTGAACCATAGGGATCGCTAACAACCTATCACAATACAGCTTTGTCACTCAACCTTCAATTTGACAAACGCAAAAAAACGTAACATACCCGTAGCGTGGCAAAAGCAGTTGCAAAAGTTTAAATATTTTCAACTTAAATCAGTATGTTGCATCTGTATGCGTGTATTAATGTGCAGTAGTGCAACTTATATATAGATGTCAGCCATAGTACAATCAAAATTCTAACGTAACGCACACAAAGCTACCACAAAAGTGGTGACGTGAAATAAGGCCCAACGAAATAAAGCCAAATATCAAAAATTTTGCCTTATTTCGTTTTTAATATGGAAATAACGCTAAATTTTAGTTTTGGCTTTATTTCGCTTAAGAAAACGAAATAAGGCCAATTTGGCTTTATTTCGTTTTCATGTTTTTTTTTTTTTTCAAAAAACTGCAAAACAAATCGCCGTTGTTATTTTCAATCGGTTAAGTGCATTAATGCCCAAGGAACTACCCCCCGCGGGTGTAATTTCCCAAAAAAGAACCCACGCGGGTAAGTTCATAAAGACTTTTACCCAAATCACTGTTTAGTACAAAAACTTTGAAAGCAGACCGACTGACAGCATATGCGCTTGCCATCAGGCGACTGAGCATACCCTAAGCGGAGCGCCGGAGTCACGTGAGCCGAACAGAGGACCAAAAAAAGGAGTTAAAATCCTTGTTTTTTTTTTTAACTCAGACATATCAGAGCTCAAAAAGTGTGTTTCTTTTTTCCATCTGAGCTAGCTCAGAGCTTAATCGATTAGCTCAGAATATAATGACCGAGCAAATCGAGCGAAACGCTGAGCGAAGCCAACTTCACTTTTTTTCAGTGATTTGACAGACGAAAGAAATACAAAAAATTAAAAATGGATTCCCAGGACAATCGCCCGTCTAAATCAGGTAAACAAAAATGTATTTTAGTAACACACCTATGAAATGACAGTTCAGTGGTCAAATGTGTAATGTGTTAAAAATAAGTCTGAGGGCTCTGATCATAATCTGCTCAGAGCTCTGCTCTGATCGCTCAGCCTCTGCTCAGAGGTTTATTTAGAGCCAAAAAAGAAAAACGCCATATGTTATGGTGCCGTGACATTTGGCCATGTTTTCGTAAAAACAAATTTGGTCTTATTTCCAAATGAAATTTGACCTTACTTCGTTTTGGAAATAGAAATAAAGCCAATTCGGCCTTATTTCCATTTTCAAAGCGAAATAAGGCCAAATTTGAGATTTGGTCTTATTTCGTTGAGCCTTATTTCACGTCAACCACAAAAGTAGCTTTGTGTTTTCCGCTTTACAAATAATTACATTTATAGATTAATTAAAAACAAAACGTTTTCCCAATCGGAAAACCGGAAACTCTGAAGTAAGACTAACAAGTAACAAGACAATTGCATTTCAAAATGTTTATTTGGATTTTTTGGGGCAGAAATATTGCGATTTTCGTTGTTTAACAATGTACTTTTTAAGTCTGCCGCGATGTTAGCCTTTACTTTTTCGTCTGCCATTTAGGATTTTGCTCTCTATATACATAAGTGTTTAAATAAAAAAATCGGTATCGGCAAAATTAAACAAATTAAGAAATAAAAAATAACCTAAAACCATCTCATAGACATAAAGAAAGTTATAATAGTCCAGTCTATTTAGATATTTTTTTAAAAACATATGGGGAAGCAATTTTTGTCATGAGTTCGTTAGATTATCATGCAGGAAGCTTAACTCCAAGTTTTCGACCGCCAACCCCTTGCAGGGTTGCCACTATCTTGATTTGTTTTTCATGAACTAAACCCGAATTTGTTTAGTTTATCGAAAAACTGAAAATACATTTTTGTAGAGAAACATACGTTCTACAAATCTGTCCATGTTAATTTTTTTATATTTTATGTATTTAACAAGTTACAAGTTAAACAAATATGGAGTTCACATTTTTTTTTGGAGTCAAATATTTCGCAAAAATTTTCTTCTAAAGCCTAGTACGCTGCTGATGCAAAACAAAATTTTCCTGTGGTCTCCAAAAAGACAACGAAATGCTTACGAAATCACAGCGAACAAATTTGCATGGAGTGTTTCACAAATTGCAAAAAAATAAAACAAATTTTAACGAAAAAATCAACCATAAGACATGCTGTAATGAAAGTAACCACAAATAAAAACACGAACAAACCTAAATGTCATTTTTGCGCACACAATTAATGGTCCAATAAATTAATTCTGTGCGAAAAGAGAGTGGAGAGTTGTCAAAACAATCTGGTATAATCATCAATTTCGCTGGTCGAACAGCGTACTGCAAAACGAAAAGCACAACGAAATTTTTCGGTTATGATTTCGTCATGTCATTTTTGTATGGGAGTTTTCGTTTCACATCAGCAGCGTACTAGGCTTAAAAGCTGCTTAAAGCACTATCACCTACAATTTTTACCCAAACATGTTTTTTTCCGAGCAATTGTTTATTTACCATAGCACTTGAAAGAATTTTGGCATACATCTGTCCCGCTCTACTTTTCTTCATATTTGCAGACGAAGATACATGTAAATCCAGCATCATCTTCCATGATAGGTTGTTGCTTATGGTGGATTTACATATATCTTCGTCTGACTTCTGCAAGAAAAGAGGTATGCAAAATAAAAATTTACATTTGTTGGGTAGAGAGAGAACACCAAAATGCAGAAGATCTTCGTACATGCAGATTATAGGAAGTGCATTATGCAGAAATGAAGACGAACATGTTCATCTTCTTGATGGTTCTCTATCACACGCTCGGAGTTTTGGCATACATCTCGTCGCCCGAGAATTGGTTTGTTCCATACGCCATTAGCACTTTTTCGAGAAAAACGCATTTAAAGATTTGCGTACTTGGTACTCCGAAACTGTGTGATAGGATTTATTTTAACTTGAAGTTAGTCTTATAAGGATTTCACCTACCAATTTTCAAAGTGTTTTGCCAAGCCGTTAACAAGATACGTTAATTAGCGTAAAAGTCCACTTTTTTGAGGTGTGTCCCACCTCCTACATTATAAAAATGATTTTTTTTCTATACACGTGGAACACAAAAAAATGGATATGGCACAAAGCAATTCTCATCAAATATATATGTGAAAGGGAAGAAAGCATGGAGTTGGACGATAAAATTTGAAAAGAAAATCGATTGCATCTCTTTTTTCAATAAAATTTTTATTTACCAAATCGAATAACAATTAACATTTAATATTCTTCTTACAACAAAAAAAAAAACAAACAAAACAACAAAAATTAAAGCAGTTTCACTGCTTTGTTGACTAATTTGCTTACTTGTTTTTGACCTTCTTGGGATTTTTCTGTCACAACTACTGTTAGCTGAATAATTTAGATCAGCTCTTGAATCATCACCTTTCGGAAAAATAATAGTTAGCATACAATGTGCTACCTTGATATAACTGAGTAAGTTTTAATAACTTGAAAAATAGCCCGACGACAAAGAGGAAGAACTAAAATCCTTGGGCAAAAATTCGTCATCAAACATGCTTTACTAATTAAAAACAAAATATACATATATATTTTATATCCTGCATTTATTGAAATAGATTGGAAAAATAAACAGGTACTTAAGGATGCCCGCTGCTGGCCACAGAACCAGGTTCAGATGAAACAGTGTCCATTACAAAAAAAAAACTCATAAACATCACCGATCGCACTTCCTTTCACCTTGGCAGTCAACTTTAACTGATTTCAATAAATCGTCTCCGAATATCTACATAACAGTAATGGAGATGGCACAAACCAATACCAACATTTTGTTTCCGATCATTGTCCCACATGCATAGCATTTCTTTAACAAAAGTGCACGTAGGACAAACCAATTCTCAACTTTCTTAGTACTTTCTCTACCTATTGTCGCCGTGATATGCACGTGGAACAAAACAATTCTCACAAAAAAATTGCGAAATATTGTATGGGAAAGTTGTCCCAAATGCCAAAAAATGGTTTATGGCACAAAACAATTCTGCAAACTGTTGATTTTGGTGGATATGGAACAAAACCGATGTTCGATATCTCGGGACTGGAAAGACATAGCGCGAATCGGATCACAGATTTAGAAAGAGCATACAAAATCACCATAGAATCCATCCTTAACTCAAAAACGACAAATTTCTGCATATTTGCAGACGAAGATACAAGTAAATCCAGCGTTATGATGTATTTACATGTATCTTCGTCCGACTTCTGAAAAAAAAGAGGATGCAAAATTAAAATGTACATTTGTTGGATAGAGAGGGCACACCAAAATGCAGAAGATCTTCGTGCATGATGATTATTGGAAGTGCCGATATACGCAAATATGAAGACGAACATGTTCATTTTCCTGATGGTTCTCTTCCACACGCTCGGAGTTTTGGCATACATCTGTCCCGCTCTACTTTTCTTCATATTTGCAGGCGAAGATACATGTAATGCTGGATTTATGCTGGACTTACATGTATCTTCTTCTGCAAATTTTTTTTCAGGGCTATTGCCTCTTGAGAGGAATTGACAAATCCTCCAAGAGTATCATTTGTTATGAATAAGTGCTTCTCGTATAGCTGCTCGGATTCGGCATAAAATTGTAAGTCCCTTCCATTCCTGCTAAAACGCGCACACAGGAATGGTTGCGAGTTATTAGTCACTAGGCTCTGGTTCTTCATAAGCCGTTGCGCCACCTTATTTATTTATTTTGTTTCTCTCTACCCAACAAATGTAAATTTTGATTTGGCATCCCCTTTTTTTTGCAGAAGTCAGATGAAGATACATGTTAATCCAACATCTATCATCGTTCAACTTCAAAATATGTTCTATAGTACGTTATGCCTAGTACGCTGCTGATGCGAAACGAAAAATCCCATACAAAAATGTCATGACGAAATCATAAACGAAAAATTTCGTTGTCCTTTTCGTTCTGTGGTACGCTGTTGACCAGCAAAATTGATGATTATACCAGATTGTTTTGATAAGTGTTCACTCTCTTTTCGCAATGAGTTAACTGCCCGGACCATTAATTGTGTGCGGAAAAATGACATTTGGGTTTGTTCGTGTTTTTATTTGTTCTTTCTTTCTTTACAGCACTGTTTTTGTTTAATTTTTTCGTTAAATTTCTATTTATTTATTTGCAATTTATTTAAACTCTCCATGAATATTTTTCCACTGTGTTTTCGTAAGCATTTCGTTGTCTTTTTGGAGACCGCAGGAAAATTTCGTTTCGCATCAGCAGTGTACTATGCTGGAGTGATATCTTACTGCTCTTTCTGTTGGGGGAAGATTTGAGGAATCCTTAGACGTTGTGTCGCATCCACTATTCACGATCCGATGCAACTGGCCTAGTATCATTGTAAAAGTGCAAAAGTGTAAAATCTTACAACACTACAACAACAAAATATACAAGGTGCAATCTTACAACAGTTTCGCACTTTAGCAATACCCGAAACCTATTGCAACAGAAAAATACAACATTGTAAAATTTGTAAATTGTGTTTTTGACAGCTCACTCATTCTTGATTACGTTAAACAGATACAAAGGTATGTTCATTGGATACATCCAATTTGCTATCTTGATTGTGTTGATGTGACGTCGTCATCATCTTTTACTATTATTTTCCATTTAAAATTCGGACGATAATTAAGATTTGGTAATATTTTCTTTTTCCGTTTTTTTGACATCTTTTTATGAACAAAATTTAAATTAAATCAAATTGAAATTTTCAGATATGTTCGAAATAAAAACAAATAACAAATGTCAAACTAATTTTGACATTTGCTTTAGTGTTGCAAGAAGATAAGAAAAGTGCGTTCACGATCCACTTAAAAAAATAAAATTTCGCACTTTTACTAGGCTCGTTGCACCAGATCGTGAATACCCCTAATATAATTTCTTTTACTGACTGCACATGCTTCAAGCCGACAATATTTGGCCTGGACATTGACCATGTTTCGGTTTTTGTAAATAAACATTGGTTACATTTTCGGTGCACAATCCAGTAACAAGAAGGTCTATATCATTTCCAACTATGAAAACGGATTCATTGAAAGGAGCTTCAAAGGGAGCAAACTGAGCAATAGTAAAATCCGCATCTTCTTCTGCTGTTCCTATTGTGCAGATTTAGTAGAAGGATGAAATTCCGTTTGTTTTTGTTATTCATTGCCGAGTTATTGTTAACATTAAATCTTTTTTATTACATGCAAGCACTTAATTCTTATAAGCTGAGTTCTAAAAACAATAAAATGTGAATTTTCTCCGCTCACCGTTTTGTGGTGAACTGAAGTTTTTCATCAAAAATTGAAGTTAATAATCTCCATCATTCTCCATAAAAAATACAAAACTCAAAAGCTTACAAAAATTGAACTCCAAAAGTTGAGATTTTTTAAAACATTTCTACGACAAAAAACCAAAATTTATATCAAAAATTCCTCAAATATTTTGTAATTACCTTTCCAAAAATATAAAATTCACTTAATAAAATGTCATCCTGATTTAACGCAAATTATTTCATAAACGTCTTCTTTCCCGTTTTCCAC
This sequence comes from Melangyna quadrimaculata, assembly GCA_949320155.1. Classification (NCBI taxonomy): domain Eukaryota; kingdom Metazoa; phylum Arthropoda; class Insecta; order Diptera; family Syrphidae; genus Melangyna; species Melangyna quadrimaculata. Next base: position 278,082,475 of record OX439483.1, read on the forward strand.
TTTTAAACGATCATATCTCGATACCTACATTTTTCGGATTTATTTTTTGTATGTTAGACTTTGTTATATTTTTGAGTCTATCGATTACGAAATACTACATATGTAGTAAATACTCATATCTGTCTTAGAAGCGCATATAAATTAATATATATGTATCTACATATATGCATCCATGTACAAAAAAAGTTTCGAAGCTGCTTTTTTACCTTAATGTATTTGAACTTTTTTGGGGAAGGGCATTTTTAATGTTCCTTAAAAGAAGCACTTTTTCTTAACAGTTCAAATGATTCATAAATGAGGAAGTTATATGTCAAATCATATATATTATTTAAGTAGTACACGGAGTTTGGTTGTGTATTTCGCCGAACACAGACGTTCAACAGAAAAATTTAACCATTTAATTGAAAATCCGAAAAAAATAATAAAAACAAAATATTAAAAAAAAAAATAATAAAAACAAATATAAAAAATTCCAACAAGTAAATAACAAAACAATTAGAACAAAGTTATTAGTCTCTTTTATAAACATAAAATATAACATAAGCATTTAAATAGGGGAAAACATATCCCAGTGATAGTAAAAATGTTTGACCAAAATGTGCTGCCAGTAAAGCCGCCCGACTTACAGTTTGCGAATGCTATGAATAGAAAGATAAGTTGATTGCCGCCTTCTGTGCTACTAAGCCAAGAGGACCACGATACTATCTACATGCAAGTCGAGCATGGCTTCCAGGATAATCAGTCGACAGATGAAACATCAAGAAAAATTAACAGAACACCGATACAGTTACTGGCTGTACAAGGGGACGCCACAAACATGGCACCTCTCCCTATAAATTATGTGCTAAGCAGATGTGCAGTGTTTTCCATGCAGCGAAATTAAATTACACAGGTTCTTATGGGAGCAGATTCACTCAAGAGCTGCATGCAGCGCAGCGCTGCACGATACCTCTATTTTGAAATTTGCTGCGCAGCATCATTGCAGCCACAACATCAAAGAAAAAAGTCTTAAATAATTGGTATTTGGCATTACTCATATTGACATCACCTCCCATTCTTTCAAAAAAATTGTTTGTGTTGGTGATTTTTTTTAAGAATCCATGAAGCCGGCGCTGCCATCCTGCCATCTTCCAACGAAGAAAATCTCGTACCACCACTTTTGTGTCACATCGGGAACGCTGTGCTTTCATGCATCATGAATTTCAGAAACTATGCACATGTGTTTCGTGTGCAGCTCTGCATGCGTAGATGCGTGTAGACTTGCTGCACATCTGTTTTAGCCATAACTTGACATCAACGGCTTCAACGTCAACAGCTGCTGCCAACATGCAGAAAGTAAACGATGAACAAACAATGATGACAAAGGGAAATTTTAATGATAAGGATCTGTTCACAAGAGTAATAAATAGAAGAAAGAGAAATTCAAACAACACCTTGGACACACCGAGGACAAAAATTCAAGCATTAACACCATCTGAACAAATCAACAGGAGCAACAGGTACCAACTCCTGCAGGAGGACAGGAATTATGCTAGTAAAGTAGATCATTCTAATAAAGTAAATGTAAACAATAATAATAAAGAAAATACAGAACATGAAAGGGTGCTCGATTGGTGCCCTCCTATTTTTATCAAAGGGTCGCAATCGAGCTCTCTAGTAAAATTTATGAAAGATAATTTCCCAGACAATTGATAGTATAAGGTTCCAAAACAAGGGTTTTGGAAGATTTAAATTGCTTGTGAAAGAAAGAAAAACACGTAGAGGCATTTAGCTTTAAGCCAAAAGCCATGAGGGTTTAACTCTAAGGAGGTGAGGGAGGAAATCATCAGGACGGATCCCACTAGACGAAGTTAAGGAGCTTACGACAGGCTGGTCAAAACAAAATAGGGTAAGCTTAGACGCCTTTATATGTGTTGTGAACAATAGCGAAAACTTAAAGAAAATTAAAGGTATTAAGTTCCTGCTCCATCACAGGATCAGGTGGAGAGTGTGAGGTGACTTCAGAAATTGGTCGAGACAAAATCTTTTGTGTAAATTGCGGAGAACCCGGTCATCATACAAATTTTTCAGGGTGTCCAAAAAGGTCTAAATTTTGTAAGCAAAGAGTGGGTATGATTCCTGAGTTACCTCAGCCCGTGGAGAATTTGGGTAAATCTTTTGCGGATATCACAAGGGGTGAAAATCCTTAGCAAATGCTTGCAAACAGTTAACTCTTCTGAAGGAAGACACCAAAGTAATAATCAGAATCCAAGTGAATTTTCAGCGTTCTCAAATGAATCAAACAACTTGTTTGGCATTTCAATAACGGAATTACTAGCGAAAGTAAGGCAAATTTGTCCAACTTATACTAGCCTCAATCAGAATGAGAAGCCAGGTGCTTACATGTGCTGTATTGCATCTCTCTTCCCATAAATATGACAACAAACCTTATCTTCGCCGACGTAATAGGAAATGATAAATTAGTACAAATTTGTGGATTATTGTCAGACCTTCAACCACACTTTTTTTTGTTACAGAAAACAAGGCTCTCGCAACAATTTGCCAGAAAATTTAAAGATTATTCATTTATAAGAAATGACCAGTGTAGAAGTACAGGTATTTTAATTAAAAAAGCCTGAATTTCACCTATGTCCCTTTCAACTCACAATCGTTCTCGGCTACAGCAATAACAGTACCTTTCACTGACGTCTCAGGCTCCCAAAAGAAACTGGCAATAATCTCAGTTTACATTCCTGGAGACTTAGGATCCAGAGTCCCCCAAGACATAAATTCCATTTTCACTTCACTGAATCACCCAGAATAGAATCAATGCCAGACATCAGTTTTGGGGCGACTCGAAAACCAACATCAACGGTCTGCAATTATATAACTGGTAGTCAAACAACAATTTCCTGGACTTTAACATTATTGCAACCGATACACCTACATTCCCAAGATCATCATCGTTCATAGATTTCTTTATCTTATCAGCGAATCTTATTAACCCACCAAATTTCACAAACAATTTTGCCTGTGTCACTCTTGACCTCATTTCCGATCACCACCCAGTTTTCTTAGCAATTAACTTCGATGAAATTTCACTGCGTTCATCAATCCCCATACTTCAAACATCGTAAAAAAACACAAATTGGAATCTATTCAATGAAGATCTTTTAACTAGCTTAAACAATCTTAACATTCCATCTAACTCAAACTTCACGAACGAGCAAATATATCACTACATTGACTTACTAAGTGCCTCCATACATAGCTGTATTAACACCCATACAAAGCAAACGGAAAATAAAAATTACGAAATAAAAGTATCAAATGATCTTAACTAAAACGTATACTTCACAGAGCAGGAAACCGAACGAACGATGAATACAAAGTTCTTTTATCAAGAATAGCGCTGCTAAGCAAGATAATTAGGGTCGCAGTTAGAGTCGATCTTAACGAAAATTACAAACTAAGACTGAAGAAACTTAAACCATCCACCAACGTTTTTAAATTATAAGCAGGTATTAATAGACCGATTAAATCTAATTAATTAACTCATATTCTTTTATTATAAACCTAACCATCTGCGCAACGATAAGAACTCCATGATGGTCAGATATAGTATGTGAAATCAATCTTCTCAATTTATCTGTCACACTCGTCGAGCTGCAAAGCAGAACCAACACTAACACTAACAATACCATGAGGAGAAGGGATTTTACCTGCTCATTTCCTAATAAGATCTACCGACTCTTTGTATTTTAACATTCGGCCATCTGACAAACATCACTGTCCTCAGTGAGAACAAAATCTTCAACGACATCCTACATTTGTCAAGACCACACAGGCCTATTGATGGAATAACAAATATGAACGACACTTATTCACTTGCCAAGATCACACAGATCTTTTGTAGAGGATATAGCATTCAAAAACCCAACAGCTTGAAAATAAGGAACAAAAAGGCTATAAAATGCACACGGCATAGAAAAAGCAGAGCTTCACGAAGAATACACAGTTCTACAAGAACACACAGCTCTTCAAAAAGTACACAGCTCTACAAGAACACACAGTTCTTCCAGAGCACATATCTCTTCCAAAGCACACGGCTTCACCAAGAACACACAGTTCTTGAATAGCACACAGCTCTTCAAAAACACACAGCTTCACCAAGAACACACAGTTCTTCAAGAGCACACAGCTCTTCAAAAGCACACAGCTTCATAAAGAACACACAGTTCTTCAAGGGCACACAGCTCTTCAAAAGCACATAGCTTCACCAAGAACACACAGTTCTAAAAGAGCACACAGCTCTTCCAAAGCACACAGCTTCACCGAGAACACAGTTTTTTAAGAGCACAGAGCTTAACTTAACAGCACACAGCTTAACATACAAAATACACACAGCAAGAAAACGAGTACAAGTTCACAAACAGAACACACAATTTTACAAAGAGCATACAGCTCTACATAAACACACCGCTCTACGGTTATTAATAGTCATCTCGTACTCAGCTTTCCTGGGACACAACCTATTTGCACCATCCACTCGTAATAAGGCTCCTTGACCTATAATAAAAAAACATTATTAATGCTATTAAAAATATAATTAACGGCGCAAAATTTTAAACAGCCTTTTATTAAAGGTTAAGTATGATACAACTTAACATTTTTCTTATTCTTTAACAGTTTACTAAAATTTTCTTAATTTTAAATACTTTCTAACTAGTATCACACTAAACCAATTTCCTTCATAAATTTCAGCTAAACACGTCCAAAAAAGTGACAGCTCGTGCAAAAAATTCACAAACATCCCTGATTTTGACATTTTTTACGGCAAAGTGTTATATGGATTTAGTACGATACTAAAAAGATAAAATAGCCATTTCATGATTTTAACTTTAGTAAAATGTTAGGAGATTGTACGATGCTTAATGGTGGATTTACATGTATCTTCGTCTGACTTCTGCAAAAAAAAGAGGATGCTTAATTAAAATATACAGTTGTTGGATAGAGAGGGAACACCAAAATGCAGAAGATTTTCGTGCATGAAGATTATAGGAAGTGCCATAATGCAGATATGAAGACGAACATGTTCATCTTCTTGATGGTTCTCTTTCACACGCTCGGAGTTTTGGCACACATCTGTCCCGCTCTACATTTCCTCATATTTGCAGACGAAGATACATGTAAATCCAGCATATTTCGTTTAAAATTAGCAAAATACAATTTTTAACCTAGTTCATACTAGAAATGATTTAAGATTTTACTAAATCGACCAAAATTTTGCGCCAAAGTTATTAATTAAAAACCCAGAATCACCGTGTGATTGCAATATCCTTAGAAATGGTACCGGCGATCATAACCTTCATTTTACTCATCTACAACAACATCGGTCTTCAAACTAGTTGAGTCTTTAAATTGAATTTCAATCGTCTTCCTTATCCTCATCTTCATGATCCATTATTCCATGATCGTTAAGCTCCTTCCTCACGACACCAATGCTATCTTTGGCTGTTGGTTCACCATTTTCAAACTGACTTGTTTACTTCGTTACTTATCTTATTTCAACAGCATGTTTATTTATTTTATCAAAGGTCTTAGAGAAAAACTTATCCTTACTTGGTCTTATAAGCCCACTACGCTCGGGTTCAGGAAAACACTCAACCAAAGAATCATATTTTATCCTGCTTCCAATTTAGATTTTCAAAACGCCTTTCAAAGTTAAATTCTCTGGGTTTAAATGCTTCTGAAATTAAGCGGCATGACGCCACCCCATCGCTCACAAAAAGCGAAAATAATTGATTTTTCCCAGAGACATCTACAATGAGCTCTCCAGAACTTACCACCGCAGCTCAAGAACTCGATTTTTCCTGAAGCAGCACATACCTGGCCATCTCGACAATGGCTTCTCTTGTTTGATCCACCAACGGTCAACTGAAGACAACATTTAGTCGCAACCACCGTCCGTTCTGTTTGATTTCATTTTTGATTTAAGTCTTCATCAGCCGCAGATTTAAAACGCTCAAACGCAGCAAAAACGTATTTTTTTTTAAAGATGAGTTAAGCAGTATTTTCTCAGTCTCAAATAAAATAACATATTGCGCCGTACATCGAATCAGTCTGGTTCAAAACAGCGACAGCGTCCGTGAATGGAACAGGGTCACGTTTTCCATCAAAAATGTCTCGCAATACAATTGTTTGTTAACAAAACTATTCTTGTCAACTCCTTGAATTAACTAAGAAAACTAATATAGAAAATCAAAATTTCTGGCATTCAAATATCCGAATTCGCTCATGCCACCCAAAAATTAAACCATTCTAGGTTTTTAATTTCATATAATTCCGCTTCCACCAGCATGTAACACAAAGTTCTATTTCCGTTTTTTGTACAAGCGCCATAATTGTATTTTAATAAGTAGGTACACGAGATCAAACAACCCACAGTTTTCAACCACAACCAACACATATTTTAGATCTTACCACCTCAGCCCATAGGAATGTTTTCCAGGAGGAGCACACACCTGGAGATTTCGACAATGGCTACACTTGACTGCTCCTTTTCTTAGCAATTAACTTCGATGAAATTTCACTGCGTTCATCAATCCCCATACTTCAAACATCGTAAAAAAACACAAATTGGAATCTATTCAATGAAGATCTTTTAACTAGCTTAAACAATCTTAACATTCCATCTAACTCAAACTTCACGAACGAGCAAATATATCACTACATTGACTTACTAAGTGCCTCCATACATAGCTGTATTAACACCCATACAAAGCAAACGGAAAATAAAAATTACGAAATAAAAGTATCAAGTGATCTTAACTAAAACGTATACTTCACAGAGCAGGAAACCGAACGAACGATGAATACAAAGTTCTTTTATCAAGAATAGCGCTGCTAAGCAAGATAATTAGGGTCGCAGTTAGAGTCGATCTTAACGAAAATTACAAACTAAGACTGAAGAAACTTAAACCATCCACCAACGTTTTTAAATTATAAGCAGGTATTAATAGACCGATTAAATCTAATTAATTAACTCATATTCTTTTATTATAAACCTAACCACTGCGCAACGATAAGAACTCCATGATGGTCAGATATAGTATGTGAAATCAATCTTCTCAATTTATCTGTCACACTCGTCGAGCTGCAAAGCAGAACCAACACTAACACTAACAATACCATGAGGAGAAGGGATTTTACCTGCTCATTTCCTAATAAGATCTACCGACTCTTTGTATTTTAACATTCGGCCATCTGACAAACATCACTGTCCTCAGTGAGAACAAAATCTTCAACGACATCCTACATTTGTCAAGACCACACAGGCCTATTGATGGAATAACAAATATTAACGACACTTATTCACTTGCCAAGATCACTCAGATCTTTTGTAGAGGATATAGCATTCAAAAACCCAACAGCTTGAAAATAAGGAACAAAAAGGCTATAAAATGCACACGGCATAGAAAAAGCAGAGCTTCACGAAGAATACACAGTTCTACAAGAACACACAGCTCTTCAAAAAGTACACAGCTCTACAAGAACACACAGTTCTTCCAGAGCACATATCTCTTCCAAAGCACACGGCTTCACCAAGAACACACAGTTCTTGAAGAGCACACAGCTCTTCAAAAACACACAGCTTCACCAAGAACACACAGTTCTTCAAGAGCACACAGCTCTTCAAAAGCACACAGCTTCATAAAGAACACACAGTTCTTCAAGGGCACACAGCTCTTCAAAAGCACATAGCTTCACCAAGAACACACAGTTCTAAAAGAGCACACAGCTCTTCCAAAGCACACAGCTTCACCGAGAACACAGTTTTTTAAGAGCACAGAGCTTAACTTAACAGCACACAGCTTAACATACAAAATACACACAGCAAGAAAACGAGTACAAGTTCACAAACAGAACACACAATTTTACAAAGAGCATACAGCTCTACATAAACACACCGCTCTACGGTTATTAATAGTCATCTCGTACTCAGCTTTCCTGGGACACAACCTATTTGCACCATCCACTCGTAATAAGGCTCCTTGACCTATAATAAAAAAAACATTATTAATGCTATTAAAAATATAATTAACGGCGCAAAATTTTAAACAGCCTTTTATTAAAGGTTAAGTATGATACAACTTAACATTTTTCTTATTCTTTAACAGTTTACTAAAATTTTCTTAATTTTAAATACTTTCTAACTAGTATCACACTAAACCAATTTCCTTCATAAATTTCAGCTGAACACGTCCAAAAAAGTGACAGCTCGTGCAAAAAATTCACAAACATCCCTGATTTTGACATTTTTTACGGCAAAGTGTTATATGGATTTAGTACGATACTAAAAAGATAAAATAGCCATTTCATGATATTAACTTTAGTAAAATGTTAGGAGATTCTACGATGCTTAATGGTGGATTTACATGTATCTTCGTCTGACTTCTGCAAAAAAAAGAGGATGCTTAATTAAAATATACATTTGTTGGATAGAGAGGGAACACCAAAATGCAGAAGATTTTCGTGCATGAAGATTATAGGAAGTGCCATAATGCAGATATGAAGACGAACATGTTCATCTTCTTGATGGTTCTCTTTCACACGCTCGGAGTTTTGGCACACATCTGTCCCGCTCTACATTTCCTCATATTTGCAGACGAAGATACATGTAAATCCAGCATATTTCGTTTAAAATTAGCAAAATACAATTTTTAACCTAGTTCATACTAGAAATGATTTAAGATTTTACTAAATCGACCAAAATTTTGCGCCAAAGTTATTAATTAAAAACCCAGAATCACCGTGTGATTGCAATATCCTTAGAAATGGTACCGGCGATCATAACCTTCATTTTACTCATCTACAACAACATCGGTCTTCAAACTAGTTGAGTCTTTAAATTGAATTTCAATCGTCTTCCTTATCCTCATCTTCATGATCCATTATTCCATGATCGTTAAGCTCCTTCCTCACGACACCAATGCTATCTTTGGCTGTTGGTTCACCATTTTCAAACTGACTTGTTTACTTCGTTACTTATCTTATTTCAACAGCATGTTTATTTATTTTATCAAAGGTCTTAGAGAAAAACTTATCCTTACTTGGTCTTATAAGCCCACTACGCTCGGGTTCAGGAAAACACTCAACCAAAGAATCATATTTTATCCTGCTTCCAATTTAGATTTTCAAAACGCCTTTCAACGTTAAATTCTCTGGGTTTAAATGCTTCTGAAATTAAGCGGCATGACGCCACCCCATCGCTCACAAAAAGCGAAAATAATTGATTTTTCCCAGAGACATCTACAATGAGCTCTCCAGAACTTACCACCGCAGCTCAAGAACTCGATTTTTCCTGAAGCAGCACATACCTGGCCATCTCGACAATGGCTTCTCTTGTTTGCTCCACCAACGGTCAACTGAAGACAACATTTAGTCGCAACCACCGTCCGTTCTGTTTGATTTCATTTTTGATTTAAGTCTTCATCAGCCGCAGATTTAAAACGCTCAAACGCAGCAAAAACGTATTTTTTTTTAAAGATGAGTTAAGCAGTATTTTCTCAGTCTCAAATAAAATAACATATTGCGCCGTTCATCGAATCAGTCTGGTTCAAAACAGCGACAGCGTCCGTGAATGGAACAAGGTCACGTTTTCCATCAAAAATGTCTCGCAATACAATTGTTTGTTAACAAAACTATTCTTGTCAACTCCTTGAATTAACTAAGAAAACTAATATAGAAAATCAAAATTTCTGGCATTCAAATATCCGAATTCGCTCATGCCACCCAAAAATTAAACCATTCTAGGTTTTTAATTTCATATAATTCCGCTTCCACCAGCATGTAACACAAAGTTCTATTTCCGTTTTTTGTACAAGCGCCATAATTGTATTTTAATAAGTAGGTACACGAGATCAAACAACCCACAGTTTTCAACCACAACCAACACATATTTTAGATCTTACCACCTCAGCCCATAGGAATGTTTTCCAGGAGGAGCACACACCTGGAGATTTCGACAATGGCTACACTTGACTGCTCCTTTTCTTAGCAATTAACTTCGATGAAATTTCACTGCGTTCATCAATCCCCATACTTCAAACATCGTAAAAAAACACAAATTGGAATCTATTCAATGAAGATCTTTTAACTAGCTTAAACAATCTTAACATTCCATCTAACTCAAACTTCACGAACGAGCAAATATATCACTACATTGACTTACTAAGTGCCTCCATACATAGCTGTATTAACACCCATACAAAGCAAACGGAAAATAAAAATTACGAAATAAAAGTATCAAGTGATCTTAACTAAAACGTATACTTCACAGAGCAGGAAACCGAACGAACGATGAATACAAAGTTCTTTTATCAAGAATAGCGCTGCTAAGCAAGATAATTAGGGTCGCAGTTAGAGTCAATCTTAACGAAAATTACAAACTAAGACTGAAGAAACTTAAACCATCCACCAACGTTTTTAAATTATAAGCAGGTATTAATAGACCGATTAAATCTAATTAATTAACTCATATTCTTTTATTATAAACCTAACCATCTGCGCAACGATAAGAACTCCATGATGGTCAGAAATAGTATGTGAAATCAATCTTCTCAATTTATCTGTCACACTCGTCGAGCTGCAAAGCAGAACCAACACTAACACTAACAATACCATGAGGAGAAGGGATTTTACCTGCTCATTTCCTAATAAGATCTACCGACTCTTTGTATTTTAACATTCGGCCATCTGACAAACATCACTGTCCTCAGTGAGAACAAAATCTTCAACGACATCCTACATTTGTCAAGACCACACAGGCCTATTGATGGAATAACAAATATTAACGACACTTATTCACTTGCCAAGATCACTCAGATCTTTTGTAGAGGATATAGCATTCAAAAACCCAACAGCTTGAAAATAAGGAACAAAAAGGCTATAAAATGCACACGGCATAGAAAAAGCAGAGCTTCACGAAGAATACACAGTTCTACAAGAACACACAGCTCTTCAAAAAGTACACAGCTCTACAAGAACACACAGTTCTTCCAGAGCACATATCTCTTCCAAAGCACACGGCTTCACCAAGAACACACAGTTCTTGAAGAGCACACAGCTCTTCAAAAACACACAGCTTCACCAAGAACACACAGTTCTTCAAGAGCACACAGCTCTTCAAAAGCACACAGCTTCATAAAGAACACACAGTTCTTCAAGGGCACACAGCTCTTCAAAAGCACATAGCTTCACCAAGAACACACAGTTCTAAAAGAGCACACAGCTCTTCCAAAGCACACAGCTTCACCGAGAACACAGTTTTTTAAGAGCACAGAGCTTAACTTAACAGCACACAGCTTAACATACAAAATACACACAGCAAGAAAACGAGTACAAGTTCACAAACAGAACACACAATTTTACAAAGAGCATACAGCTCTACATAAACACACCGCTCTACGGTTATTAATAGTCATCTCGTACTCAGCTTTCCTGGGACACAACCTATTTGCACCATCCACTCGTAATAAGGCTCCTTGACCTATAATAAAAAAAACATTATTAATGCTATTAAAAATATAATTAACGGCGCAAAATTTTAAACAGCCTTTTATTAAAGGTTAAGTATGATACAACTTAACATTTTTCTTATTCTTTAACAGTTTACTAAAATTTTCTTAATTTTAAATACTTTCTAACTAGTATCACACTAAACCAATTTCCTTCATAAATTTCAGCTGAACACGTCCAAAAAAGTGACAGCTCGTGCAAAAAATTCACAAACATCCCTGATTTTGACATTTTTTACGGCAAAGTGTTATATGGATTTAGTACGATACTAAAAAGATAAAATAGCCATTTCATGATTTTAACTTTAGTAAAATGTTAGGAGATTGTACGATGCTTAATGGTGGATTTACATGTATCTTCGTCTGACTTCTGCAAAAAAAAGAGGATGCTTAATTAAAATATACATTTGTTGGATAGAGAGGGAACACCAAAATGCAGAAGATTTTCGTGCATGAAGATTATAGGAAGTGCCATAATGCAGATATGAAGACGAACATGTTCATCTTCTTGATGGTTCTCTTTCACACGCTCGGAGTTTTGGCATACATCTGTCCCGCTCTACTTTTCCTCATATTTGCAGACGAAGATACATGTAAATCCAGCATATTTCGTTTAAAATTAGCAAAATACAATTTTTAACCTAGTTCATACTAGAAATGATTTAAGATTTTACTAAATCGACCAAAATTTTGCGCCAAAGTTATTAATTAAAAACCCAGAATCACCGTGTGATTGCAATATCCTTAGAAATGGTACCGGCGATCATAACCTTCATTTTACTCATCTACAACAACATCGGTCTTGAAACTAGTTGAGTCTTTAAATTGAATTTCAATCGTCGTCCTTATCCTCATCTTCATGATCCATTATTCCATGATCGTTAAGCTCCTTCCTCACGACACCAATGCTATCTTTGGCTGTTGGTTCACCATTTTCAAACTGACTTGTTTACTTCGTTACTTATCTTATTTCAACAGCATGTTTATTTATTTTATCAAAGGTCTTAGAGAAAAACTTATCCTTACTTGGTCTTATAAGCCCACTACGCTCGGGTTCAGGAAAACACTCAACCAAAGAATCATATTTTATCCTGCTTCCAATTTAGATTTTCAAAACGCCTTTCAACGTTAAATTCTCTGGGTTTAAACGCTTCTGAAATTAAGCGGCATGACGCCACCCCATCGCTCACAAAAAGCGAAAATAATTGATTTTTCCCAGAGACATCTACAATGAGCTCTCCAGAACTTACCACCGCAGCTCAAGAACTCGATTTTTCCTGAGGCAGCACATACCTGGCCATCTCGACAATGGCTTCTCTTGTTTGCTCCACCAACGGTCAACTGAAGACAACATTTAGTCGCAACCACCGTCCGTTCTGTTTGATTTCATTTTTGATTTAAGTCTTCATCAGCCGCAGATTTAAAACGCTCAAACGCAGCAAAAACGTATTTTTTTTTAAAGATGAGTTAAGCAGTATTTTCTCAGTCTCAAATAAAATAACATATTGCGCCGTTCATCGAATCAGTCTGGTTCAAAACAGCGACAGCGTCCGTGAATGGAACAGGGTCACGTTTTCCATCAAAAATGTCTCGCAATACAATTGTTTGTTAACAAAACTATTCTTGTCAACTCCTTGAATTAACTAAGAAAACTAATATAGAAAATCAAAATTTCTGGCATTCAAATATCCGAATTCGCTCATGCCACCCAAAAATTAAACCATTCTAGGTTTTTAATTTCATATAATTCCGCTTCCACCAGCATGTAACACAAAGTTCTATTTCCGTTTTTTGTACAAGCGCCATAATTGTATTTTAATAAGTAGGTACACGAGATCAAACAACCCACAGTTTTCAACCACAACCAACACATATTTTAGATCTTACCACCTCAGCCCATAGGAATGTTTTCCAGGAGGAGCACACACCTGGAGATTTCGACAATGGCTACACTTGACTGCTCCTTACGTTGCGTTGTTTTGCCAAGGACTGTAATGAACGGACAATTGATTTATAACTTAAGCCTTCTCGAAAAAACTGCAAAACTCTCGATTCACACACGCAAGCGCCTTATGTTCTGAGGGTTTCCATTCAGTTATATATGAACTGCAGGTTTAAAAAGTATAAACGCGTCGTAAACATCAATTTTTAAGGACGATACGAACATTTCTCTAATAAACTGTTAAAAAAATTAAACAAATATCTTACGCAACCCATCGATTCAACTCACATGGGTTCACATATACCACCTTGATCGAGCTCCAAAACAGCACGACTGCGATAAGACGAATTCTTCACGAATGGAACGGATGTCACTTTTTCTTTTCAAACATATCTCACAAACTGATTGTTTGTTCACAAACCTATTTTATCAATTCCTCGGACCATTCTACCTTTCACCAAACCAAGCTTTGATAAAATAATGTAATGTTGCAACATTTGTATGCAACTTTAACACTCGCTACCTCTTAATTGCACCCGGATTGAAGATTCTTAGTATCCATTTGTTCTTAGCTACCATCTGTTCGCAGAAAAAATCTTAGCTTTGATAAAATGACGTATTTCTGGCGGCCCTGGGCTCTTACTCTATAATACTATTCAAGAGATTTTATACCTATACCAATTTAATTAAATCGTTATAGCCGCTTCCTAGAAACTTAATGAATCCGTAATCTCGTTAGGTATTGCATTCACACGTTCCAGATGATGAATGTCTTCCTTAGGGAACCACACACCAAGCTTGAAACAAATCAGTCCAACCGTCGCACCGAACGCACCACTTTTAAGACCTCTCCATCAACGCGATGATGTTAGTCCGTATTAAAACCTTGCATTTTTTTTTTCTTGACACGAAACCAACACTTGCCCCATTAAGCAAGCAAAAATAGGAACCATAAATGAAATAAGCCAACAAAAAAGAGAAATAATTGAGAATTGACATATAGTACAGACAATGGGGAAAAATCTGAAAAAAGTTTTGACGTCTTAAAAATTTGAATGCAGTTTTGAAAAGGGGTTGCTTTTTAGCATAAATCTCGATTTGCGGGCTTTTTGGTCTTGTGGGGCGTCCGCCATCTTGGAAAAATGACTTCTATTGATAATTTGCGTTTTTCTCACTTCCTGTGCTTTTTTTATGAAAAAAATATCGTATACCTTTTTTGTTTTAATTAAAATTTCCTACAAATCTGTATATAAATTATTTTTCTGGTATAGATAATTCAAAAGTTATTAATGAAAAACGAGTACAAAATTGGGGCTTACGGACTTAGTCTTTAATACTTTTTTGAAGATAATAAAGTGTGATTTGCATAAGGTGTAACAAAGGCTATGGCGTGTAGGTTAATTTAAGATAAGAAAAAAATCGAATAGGGAGGGGGTATATTTCCCCCCGTTTAGGCAGAAGGGGCAATTTTCTAAAAGAATGACTTAAAATATAAAAAAAATTATTAAAAATCAACGCCAACACTCAAAATATCATGTTATAGCTTTTCTGAAAGCCAAAAACCTGTTCTTAAATTAACTTTTTAAATGAAGTTGTTTGAGCAAACTGTTTTTGAGAAAATAATTTTCAAACTCAAAATTAAAAAAGAAAAACTTAAATTTGTTTTTTTCTTTCCAAGATGGCGGACGCCCCACAAGAACAAAAATCCCGCGAACCGAGGTATATACTAAGAAGTAACCAGTGGCGTCTCGTCAGGGTGTGCAAGGTGTGCATTGCACACCTTGACCTTACGACAAAAAATCCCTCACCGAACTCATTTTACTCCAAAACATGCACAATTATACAACCTACCAACAGCCTACCCATTTGCATCCTTCATTTTTTGCATCCTCATCGAAAAAAAAAAAATAAATCGGGTGGCACAACGGCTCATGAAGAACCAGGGCCTAGTGACTAACAACTCGCAACCATTCCTCTGTGCGCCTTTCGAGAGGAATGAAAGGGACCTACAATTTTATGCCGAATCTGAACGACTAGACGAGAAGCTCTTATTCGTGACAAGTGATACTTTTGGAGGATTTGTCAATTCCTCGCAAGAGGCAGTAGCCCTAAAAAAAAAAACTTTTTAGTTTTTAGGTGGACGAGGCTGGGAATCGATCCCAGACCTCCAGCGTGACAGTCGAACGCACTAACCATTACGCTACGGGCTACGTCATCCTCATCGAAGGTTATGTAATAATACACACAAATATGCCCAATTTCACAACCCTTACCGTAATACTCACCTCCAATATTTTTTCTTTCAAAATTCCTTCATCGTTGCGTGAAAATAAGCAGAACAAGAAAACTCGTACGAAACCTAACTGTGGTTTTATTCTGTTCAATTCTTCAAATTTATTCATCCAAAATGTACAAACTAGAAAGACGCTTTATGGAAAAGGAACAAGAGAAAACACAACCAAAACAGAGACTGATGGGCACAGAAAACTTTTGAACGAGTTCACTCCAAATTTATCAGAATAAATATTATGCGTATGTAATGTATGTCATATAGGTGACGAATGACGATGGGCAATGGGCATGGCTACAGTTACTGGGTAGTGGCAGTGGATACCTACAACCTACCTACAGGTTTGCAGTTTGATCATTTTGGATGAATTCATTTGACGAATATAACAGAATAAGTGCACAGCGAGATTTCGTACGAGTTTACTTTTCTGTTTATTTTCACGCAACGATGAAAGAATTCGGAAAAAGAAAATATAAGAAGGCTGTGTCTTAGGAGGTATTTATTATGGGTTGTGTAATTGATGAAGTTTACGCGTACGAAGGATATCTATGCACTTCAGTCAGAGCTTCTATTCTGTTTTATGTTATCATTTAATTTGCTTTTTGTGTATTAGTTTTTAAGTGTCTACAGTTTGGTGCGGTGCTTTTACTTTTTTATGCGATTATTTTGAATTTAATATTCAAGAAGAAAGGAAAAATAAACAATGAGTGAAAGTGAAGAGGAAAATCGTGTCAATGGTTGGTTAGAAAAAGCGTATGTCGAAAAAAAACAATTATTTTGATTTCATTTTGATAGATAAAATAATAAATAGGAAATTTTTGTATGCAAGTTATTGTCAATATAGCAATTAATTGATATTTAAAAACAATTATATTATTTTCACGATTTGCACACCCATATAAATAATCTACGCGACGCCACTGGAAGTAACCCCTCTTCAAAACTGCATTCAAACTTTTCAGACGTCAAAACTTTTTTCAGATTATCTTATTTGACTCCCCGTTGCCTGTACTAAATTTGTGCAACACCACCAATGGCCAGGCGTCAGCACACCTCCCAGTTTCCAATTCGTGCAACTCTCGTGCACTCAATTAACAATATTTTACATATACAAATTTAACAAAAATACCTGCGCTGCGGTAGGTAGGTACCCCCGGCAGCGAAACTTTACATTATCCACTCAGCTCGTTAGCTAGTTTGGAAAATCATCTCTGTGCACAAAAAAATCATTCCGACTTCTCGCACTTTGCACTTGTACCAAAATATTAACAAATACAAAAATACTTTTTAATTCTTTTTTTTTTTTTTCATCCCCTATTATATATGACACCTTTCTCGTGACGACCGACGAGATAAAACAACAAAATATATTTTTATTTTTCAGAAACGCGATCGCATTTGACTCTGGAAAAATTCGCAACCAAATTCTTATGTTTATTAAACCGTTCACTTGTCCGACATATTTACATTATATTCGCATGAAGAACTTGAGAATTTTAATTATTTCAACTGCTCCACTTAAACCGAATTCAATTTAATTTCTAAATTTTTTGATCTTCGTTGTATACCTAACACTTTTTCAACTTTTTTTCTTCAATTCAATTCGATCACAACAAAATGCACAAATATTTCAACACTTATGTTTATGGTTTTTTTTATCCCACTTCTGATTATTAACAGACCGAGTAAATCTAATTAATTAACTAATATTCTTTTATTATTAACCTAACCATCTGCGCAACGATACGATTTCGACGAGCGCCCTTCGATTTGGTCAGATATAGAATGTAAAATCAATCTTCTCAATCTATCTGCCACAATCGTCGAGCTGCAAAGCAGAACCTGCAATAACACTAACACTTCCATGAGCTTGCTCATTTCCTAATTAGATCTACCGACTCTTTGTATGCAAGTATGCAAGTATCTCAATATTTACTGATGGGGTCTTAAATTACCAAAGCTATCAAAATATTTTGCATTATTTTTATTTTTGATATAAGCTACCCAATGTGTACCAACCCCGCTATTATTATCTAAATTTACAACTCCACTTTCCATTTTAAATGGTTTTATTGGTAATGTATCCCTCATGACAACACCTCGGAAATTTGAGATATAGTTTTTACCATAATTAAATATTTCAATTTTAGTGAGACGACGGTTGGGTAGCATTTTGAATAGTGTTTTGATTCTTGCGGACCTATAAATAACCCCAAACCACTTTTATATGGCTTTAGATAAAGACCCTGTTTGAGTTTTATTGTTTCCATAGCTTTATTGTGTCGTTTATTTTCTTCCAACTGTTTTCTCCCAATATTTGAATCGTTTATAGCTTTTACCACACCTCCGGTTAGAGAACCTACAGCTGATAATCCTCCCAAGATAGGAAGCAATGTTAAAAGTCCTCCAACTTTTGGAATTGGTATTACTCTAGGTAATGTAATACTACTTTGTTTTTTCTTAATAATTTGTCTAATTGCATGTAAAGCAGTCGTGGCCAGTTTATTTGTGTCTTCTATGTTCAAGATTTTGATTGCCGCTTTAGCTTCTTTTACTGCATTTTTGAATAAATTACTTTTATTAATCCTAGGACACTGAAGGCTTTTCTTAGTCTTTGTGTTTGATGCTATGTGCATTCCGAAAGAAGATTTAGCCTTTATCATTTCTCTGATAAAATTTTATCGGCTGTATGTCTGTAATTTAAATTATTTCTTTTACTGAATTTTTGAACAACAAAAACAACTTAAAGACGCCACCACCAATTGTTTGGCTGGAGATATAGCTATGTCGTGTTTTGCCAGTTTTGCACTCATCAGTCTCCTTTATGTGGTGCTGAGCTTTAATCCAATTTATTATGAAAACTTTTTTATGCACACCATAGGATTCGAACCCACGCATATCAGATTTGCTCAGTCTTAGCAGTCGTGTATACTACGAACTCCACCGCTTTAGACCTCTGACGTCACAGGTCGAGATGTGTTATTTGTTTATCAAATGCAATTGGAGCATCAGCATTTTCATAAGCGCCTTTAAGTATGCTGTTTTGTTCCGCCTCCATTTTTCTTCATACCTTATTTCGATAGAATACAATTCGCAGTACGTATTAAAGGGGGAGAGGTTGGAAGATCGGTAACGAACCAGACTATTAAGCTATTATTGTTATTATTGTACAATTCGTACTAGAATGTCAGCTTATTAGGCTTGACCATTCTGTAATCCGTCAATTTCATTGAATTTTTGAACAATTACAACAACTTAAAGGCTTATTAGGCTTGACCATTCTTTATTCCGTCAATTTCATTGAATTTTTGATCAACAACAACAACTTAAAGGCGCCACCACCAATTATTTGGCTGGAGATATAGATATTTGGTGCTTTACCACTTTTGCACTTATCAGTCTACATTATGTGGTGCTGAGCTTAAATTCAATTTATTATGAAAAACTTTTAATGCACACCATAGGATTCGAACCTACGTATATCAGATTTGCTCACTCTTAGCAGTCGTGTGTACTACGAACTTCACCGCTTTAGACCTCTGACGTCACTGGTCGAGATGTGCTATTTGTTTATCAAATGCAATTGGAGCATCAGCATTTTTATAAGCGCCTGAGCAAATCTGATATGCGTGGGTTCGAATCCTATGGTGTGCATAAAAAGTTTTTCATAATAAATTGGATTAAAGCTATGCATAACATAAAGGAGACTGATGAGAGCAAAAGTGGCAAATCACGAAATAACTATATCTCCAGCCAAACAATTGGTGGTGGCGCCTTTAAGTTGTTGTTGTTGATCAAAAATTCAATGATATTGACGGAATAAAGAATAGTCAAGCCAAATAAGCTGACATTCTAATACGAATAGTACAATAATAACAATAATTATTTCTTTTACTGTATGCTGTACCGTGTTCCCGACAAGCTGCATCTATTTGATTGATTCCCCGATCTCCTCTAGCAAGACGATCCTTAAGTTTAGTTCCGGAACTACAAAATTTATAAGATGGGACATATAATTCATATGGAAGCTTGTTTATTAATGAATTAACCAATCCGTTTCCCTGAACTGAATTATTTGAACTAAATGATGATGATGTTCCAAAACTTAGCATTATATAACTGTTGTATAAGACGTTATAAACGATTATCAAATCGTCGGCCGAGAATTACAGTGTTCTATGTCAACCGACCCTGTCCGAGTTATTCAACTTTTAAGTTTTTGATGCTCGGATTTTGTATTAAATGACTATTGATTTACTTTTGAATGATAGCAAGCAATAGATTATTGATAATTATTAATTAAAATGTAACTAAATTATTTAAGGAACTTTATTTTAATAAGAATTTTAATATTTTTCCCAAAGTTCTATAAGCCAATTCCAAATTTGCAAGTAGTTCAAACTTCGATGAGGGTTCTATGTACCACATAGAACCATGTAATTGTTAGGTAAGCATATTGAGATATGCTTACAAATCGTTGAAAAACTTAAGTATTTCTAGTACAAAAGCAGCAGAAATCATTTTCTAATAAAATATGAAACAAAAAGCTTATTTTTATATTTTTATTAAGTAGAAAAAACATAAGATAGAATTTATATAAATATAGTGTGTTTAATATATTTCACAGTTCAAAGTACATTAAAGTTAATAAGAAAATAAATACAAAATTTGTTTAAACAAATATAATGATTTTAATTATTCATTTGGTGTATAATTTCAAAACTCTTATTGTCCATACTGAGCATTTTGAGTAAAACAAAAAAAATTGTTAAAAGCTGCTAAAATGATATTACCGATTTGTTTGAAAGCTTAATTGTAGGTTTGGAATGATCTTTATCTATTTATCATAGTCTTGAACCTATTTGGTAAACCTAAAACTTATAAAAAATTAATTAAATTTGGAGAAGATGAGTTTTGAAAATTACGATTAGGAAAAGAAGAGTTTTAAAAACATATGATTGTAACTGAAGAGTAATAGTCGAGTTTTGAAAATTCAGAAAAAAAATGTTCACTTTAATTCATTTCAGTTTATTTAAAAAACAGTAGTGTAAAGTATACAAAACTTTAAAATAACGTCACAGAAGTGTTTTTAAATTACTTAAACAAAAAATAAAAAGCAAATAAATAAATCCAGAAGTTTCAGTCCAGTGGAATAAATGAGTATTGAAAACGACTTCTTTGTTTCGCATAGGAAAAGAGGAGTTTTGGTACTTAATTTTGTCTATTTTTTTTTTGTATGGGAATAGATGAATTTTGAATTAAAGTGCCTGTCCACATTAGATTTTCAATGCTAGGTGCATGCAGTGAGATAGGTAGATTTTATAATAAAAAAGAGATGAGTAGGTTCCACCCAAATTGCACCGATGCGCCACTTTCAAACAATATTCTTGGATTCAAAATGATAGACTTTTTATTGTGTGAGTGAAACATAGATAGATTTCAAGGGTGCGGGATAGGGATGATTAGATTGAACTGAGAGGATTTACTCTTCATGGTATGGACACAACGAACATATTAACACCTATCATTAAAAATCCAATGTGGACAGGCACAAACGACTGAAAGGAATAGTGTAGTTTTGAAAAAAAAACACAACTTTTCAAGTACTTAAAAGTATAGCAAGTAATAAGTTTTATATAAGCTAAATACGTAGATTAGGGCACTTCTAAAGACTTCCTCATACTTAACTCATTTTTCAAAAAAAGTGGAATAGAAGAGTGTTGAGATTATACCCCTCATTTGTTCTTATTTTCCTAATATTTATGAAAAATTCTTAATCAATTTCAGACATACTAAATTTATTTAAGCATTGCTTCAAATGATTTGATTTTTTTTGGTACGAGTTCATTTTGCAGTGGCAACACTTTTAAAATTAGCCATTGAAAAAAAGTGTTGTTGAGTATTTTGAACACTTTAAGTTGACACTTTCGAAAGATTTTTCAAGGTGGGAAATAATAAACAACAACACCTGGGCAATGCTCCCTGTTATTTGAAGCTGCACAACTTTTGAAAACGGAGTAATTAAAAGCTAAAAATTTTGCAACATTCGGAAACATTTATGAAATCTAACTGTTGCATTTGCAAAATTGTAAGACATTGTTTTTTGAATGTCATTTTCAAAAAAACGCGTATTAAAGATACGAGTGAATAAAAATCATGAGTTCGTAGAAAACGCGCTTATAGCAGCTATGGGCGTCATCAATTTCCTGAATTATAGAATGTCCTGGAGCAGAGAACTTAAAATTTATTTACTTATGTTTGGGTGTTGTTTAAGAAAATCCATCAATACGAAGGTTACCAACGAGTTCCAGAGATTAATTTTTGTAATTCCTAGGGCAATCTTGCATAATACGTTAGTTAAGTTAAGTAATGATTTATTGAATAAAATAATATTTACAATTTGACTTATAACTAGTTAGATACCATGATATTATACATTTATTGGCGTAAAGGGGGCCTAATTTTATACTTTGTCTTAATTTTAAAAGATTATAAAAATAAAATACATGTCAAAAAAATTAATTCTAAAAGTCGGTTGACTTTATCGTCCTCGAGGTGTTCCGTCCCGGTTGTCAAGTTGTGGTTTAGGTGGGGGGATTGGTTGGCATTTAGCCTCGGTGATATGCTGACCCTGTGTCAGCGTAGAACGAAACTGTTTGCTCCTTGTCCGTGATGATGTTGTCGTCCAGGATGTCCATCGTACTGAGATACCTCCCCTAGGGATGTCGTTGCTGAGTAGCCATTCTTTTCATCAGTTGATTCTTGCATAATACGGTTAAGAATCTTCAGCAAAGCACTAGCAATGTCATTTCCAGTTCTTCCCATTCTGCTTTCATCCCACATGCAGCAGTAAACCATGAATGAAAGAATACAAGATTACGACACATCGGATTTTTCGCTTTGTTATTGTAATTTTCAACACGCTTCGTGCCTCAAGTGGAGACAAAAAAGACTAACCATTGGTATAATTTGTATGAGATATAGGGGCGCGAAAACTTTAAGTTACTTGAACTTGTTATTACAGTGATTTTTTTACCATTATTTTTTTTAATGTTGTGGGCTATATTTTGATGATATAAAAACAACAATAAAAATAATAATTCAAATAATTCAAGAAGGAAATATATCTCATATTTGATTTTTTTCATCGCACTCTCTATTTTCCTTCATTTTTTGACTATTGATATAATTTAAAACAATTGAATAACAATTAAAAAACAATTTTCGGTAATATTTTTGTGTTTTTAAAATGAAAAACTATATTAATCATAAAACAATTCGCGAACAAAAAATTATCTTTATAAAAATTTTCTTGGCTGTCAAATCTGTTGTTACGTTTTGTCTCCAAAAACGTAGGAAGTGGCGTAATCTTGTATTCTTTCATTCATGGCAGTAAACCTTGTTATTAAGTAAAAAATGTCCCGTAAGGTTATATCAGCTTTTGGGCACGTAAGTACATTTAGCATATTGCTCAACATGCACCTTTGTTGTGTTTTTGGCAATCTGGATACAAATTATAAGGTTCTATGTGTAAATTTTAAGAACACAAAGTTCTATGTCCGTAAGAAAATGAGTAATTTGGTTAATGACCGCGAACAACAAAGTTCTATCAGTCAATTTTGCTACATAGAACCGTATAATTCTCAAAATAACTACATTTTGGTTCATAGAACTTTAGTTTTTTCCATTTTACGTTTTATAGGGTTAATGAAGGTGCAAATCCATGGACTCATTCGAAAGCGCTTTAAAATAGGAATTCAACGATGCCCATAACTCATTTTTCGTAACAATGACGTTTATAACACTGTAATTCTTGGCCCACAATGTGAGAATACTAAAATGTCGTTTTAGTTTGCAGTGTATAGTGTGACGACCTATTAATTTTCCTAGGTTGTTCCTACTTAAGTTGATACAGTTTAAAAACCGCTCTTGGTTATAGTTCCCAAGTAGTAGTTTAGCCTGTCTCAGCCCTGGTAGTTCTTTCCAATTTTTTGGATCTAATAGTCTCTTCTTTTTCTTTGATTCTATTTTTAATCACGTTTTCTCCTATTCCGCTATAGGGCTCAGGCCCCGTTAAGGGGGACATTGCGTTTAGAACACTGTAATTCTCAGCCGAAGATGTGGCGATGTCGTTTTAGTTTGCAGTGTATAGTGAGGAGACCTATTATTTTTCCCAGGTTGTTCCTACTTATAGTTCCCAAGTAGTAGTTTAGCCTGTCTCAGTCCTGGTAGTTCTTTCCAATTTTTGGATCTAATAGTCTCTTCTTCTTCTTTGATTTTATTTTTAATGACGTTTTCTCCTATTCCGCTATAGGGCTCAGGCCCCGTTAAGGGGGACATTGCACCTATTTTTGCTAAGGAGTCCGATTCTTCATTGCCCTGTATACCGACGTGGCTAGGTATCCAATGAAGAGTGACATTATTGTACTTAACCTTCTTATACATTCCCACACCAATTTAGAACTGATGGTGTATGAGCTTAGTGCTTTGAGTGCAGCTTGGCTGCCCGACATAATGGCAATGTATTGGTTTCTGTATTTTTTTTTTGAGATTAAGCTCTGCACATTTCCCTATTGCGTGTACTTCCGCTCGGAAAAGGGTAGAAGACTGTCACATAGGTAAAGAAATCTTGGTTCTAGGTCCAAAAATTCTTGCACTCTTTCTCTGAGACCTATACATTTACCAGTCCCAGTTCCCTCTTTGGCAAATCACTTAATGGCTCCCTTTGTAGCACTTTCAATAACCTCGTGTAGAGGAGATAGATGGAGGATAACCTCCATGGCTGATGTAGGGCAAGTACTGATTGCTGCCGTTATGCATAAACATGCGAGCCTTTGGACTTTTCCTAAAGCTTTCCTAGTTGTTGAGAGTTCGGTTCATTTGTGCCATGCAACCGAAACATAGGTAATGATGGGTCTTACCATCATGGTGTACATCCATCTAAGGATGTGGGGCTTGCAACCTTCATGCGTGGTAGAAGTCTTTTCTTGGTATATGGTACAATCGTAGTTTTTGTAGGATTGATGTTTAGTCCTACTGATATACACCATTTCCTTGTGGTTGCTAAACGTCTTTGAATTATATGGCATAGAGTTTCTTCTAACTTCCCTAGGGCTGTGACTACGATATCATCGGCGAAGCCAATATCGCGTATGCCTTGGGTGGTTAGATTTTCTAACAGATCATCCACTACAAGACTCCACAGCAAGGGTGATAGAACCCCTCCCTGAGGACAACCTCTGGTAGTGATTATGCTCTGTGTATTCGTTCCTGCTAGTGCCTCTGCTGTTCTGGTACCTAACATTTCCTTAATCCATCTGGTTGTGATGATGGTAACACCCTTCCTTTCAAGAGCTTTGTTAACTGAGGCATAAGAGGTGTTGTCCAAAGCTCCTTCAATATCCAAGAATGCGGCTAATGACGTTTCCTTAGCGTCTAGGGATTTTTGTAAGGTGTTCGTGAGTTCGAACAGAGCAGTTTCTTTAGATCTACCTACTCTGTAAGCATGTTGTCGCAGATTGAGAGGCCTATTTATTAAAACTTCTTATCTTATGAAGTTGTCTATTATTTTCACAAAAGTTTTGAGTAAAAAGGATGTTCAGCTTATTGGCCTGGAAGACTTTGGATTGGTTGTATCTTTTTTCCCGATTTTTGGAATAAAGATTACTTTAGCCCTTCTCCATAGACTTGGTATATACCCAAGAGCAATGTTACTTCCAAGAATGCTAATAAGATAAGGCATAAGATCTTCTTTACTCTTTTGCAGAAAGGCTGGGCTATCCTTTTACTTGACCAGATAGTTGCAGCTATCTTCCAGTCTTCTCTGTTTGGTCTGAGAGGTATTCTCTCTGTCGAGTTTCCTACTAAAGGTATGCTACCTGGAAAGTGTGTGTTAAGAAGCAGAGATATCCTCTGCTCTTGGCTTTCAGTGAAACTTCCATCATCATACCGAAGTGCTTATAATGTAATTGTCTTTTCTTTTGCAAGAGCTTTGTGTAGTATTGCCGCAGCAGGGGTAGAAGAAATACCCTCAAAGATGTGAAACTATTTATCCTGGCTCTTCTTAACCCTTTGTTGTACTCAGTCAATTTTGTGGAATAATTTGAGTGGGCAACTGAGTTCAAATCCCTCCAGTATGGCACCACTTTAATCATTAACTGAAACTTCTTATTCTAGATGAGTATTTGTCGTACTGAGCCCATATGTTCTAAGTTGGACTTTAGGACAGTTTTGTATAGGTTCCAGTTTGTTTCCTTCCTTCTAGAGGTGTTCTCTGTGAGAAGGCTTTCTAAGGTTAACACTATAATTCTGTGGTCAGACATTGATGGTTCATTGGATACTCTCTAATCCCTTATTAGACAGCCTCTGTTTGCAGTTCCAAAGGTTATATCTAAAACTTCTATTCTTGTTCTAGCAACAAAAGTAGGGGTGTTCCCTACATTAAATGTTTCTAGACTTATTACCAGTATAAAGTATAAAAGGTACTCACCCCTTTGGTTTATGTCGGTGCTACCCCATATTGTGTGGTGTGCATTTGCATCACAACCAATCAATAATGGTAGTTTGCGCTGGATGCAGTAGTCCACAAGCCTTTGTACCTTGTACGGAGTGCTGGCCTCGTCACCGGCGAAATAAGCTGATGCTGCAACAATTGTCTGATTTCTGCCCCCGAGAGTTCTCGCATGTTTTGGGTGAGTTTTGTCTCGTGTCCCATATAAGTTCTAAGTCGCTATCCAGGGTTCTTGGATCAGTGCTAACCCTAAGTTGTCCGCAGTGAATTTCCTCGCTAAGACTGCTGATGCTGCCTTTGCGTGGTGGACATTCACTTGGACTAACCTGGTGCTGATCCCGCGTCCAGTCATTTTATGGCCAGCAGATGTTCTTCCTCCTCTTCAGTTATCCAGTGACACCCTGGCTAACAGAGGGGACGGTTAAAGTGTGTGGGGGACTAGGGGATATAACCGAGGGGATAGATAGGATTTTGGCATCTGAGGTGGGGAGGGTGGGCGGCTGGGTGACATTTGTTGGGGTGATAGGGGGGAAGTTAGCTTGCTAATGCTAATTGGATGAGTAGGAGATGCATTGCCTACAAGGGTTTTCTACGAGTTTGGCTCTGGCTCATAGAAGGACTATGGTGCGGCCGACTTCTTCAGACCTATGACGGTCACCTTACCAAATTTGTAGTGAAGTTGGTGGTTCACTTTTACTATGGCCTGTGCTGATTGGACGTCGAAGCTGTCCTTCGCCTTCTGCCTTGCTATTCAGCACCCTCCACGCTTTGACATTTAGTCCACCGTTTTGGGCCTGGATCAATGCCAGGGATTTCGTATCGTCTTGTCCCGCGCTTCTTGGTAGGAACACCGTGATCGTGTGCATTTTAGGGATTTTGTCGCCAATGCATGCCATCAACTCGGTGCCCTTCCAAGTGCTAAGATGTGATGCCTTTTCTTCTAGCCACTTTGCTGTTTCTTGCCCAACGCAATCAACCAAAAGTAACCCTATTCTGAATTGTAGGCCATTGAATTTCAGCTTGTGCTTCCACCCAAGGGATACTTCCTCGATACTGGATTCTTACAGTGTCGACAGTTCGTCGGTACTGAGAGTTACCTGAGGGTAGAACCGCTGGTAGAACCGCTAATATGACACTCGTGGCCGCACCAGCATATGAGGGCTCTACTACTCCAGCCACGGTATGTTTTCCGCTGATTCCGAAGTCCTGGGTTCTTTGGCAACTTGCCTCTGGGGAGGAGTAATTTGGTTGCTCTTCCTCTTATCCTCTACCAGGCTATTGGAATGTCCATTATTTGGAACCGATTTCCTTTCATCCACCTTTTTCCTGGCTTCCTGCGGGGACATGCCTGCAGCAAGGAACTTCAAGTACCATTTCGTTCCCACTCCACTCAGTCCTTTCCTTAGTGGGTCATCCAGGCCACCTGGCTTTCCCAGTTCCGGACGTGGTCTAGTATTGCGGCTTGCTTTTCTTGGTGGTATAGGTCTTTCTCCTGATGATGTATTCCCTACAGTTTTGCCTTCTGCGGCTTTGCCTACGTCTTTGACTGACAGGGGACGTATTCTCTCTTTGTCAGTGGCCGATGTGTTTGGAATTCTCGGATCTTCACCACGGAGGTTTTTCTGCATGTGATTCGCATACGCACTCGTACAAAGATAACGATGATGCACAAGCAGCTTCAACCACAATATAGCCCTTGTTTAAATAAAAACTTTAACTTCATGTGGGTAAAATTCACAGTCAATAAACACATCATCCATACATGTTTCATTTATCGTATCCCAAGTTTGGATGGTAATTCAACTTCTCACGAGTGCGCTATCCGACTCAATCCTGAGAATTGTTTCCCACTATCCGCACAGTGAAATCTTTGTTGCGGGCGATTTCAATGTACACAATTGTTTGTGGCTACGCTATTCTGGTCAGACAACACCCGAAGGAAGGTATATCGAGATTTTTGCTGAGTTAAACCACCTGACTCAGTTTCTTAACGAGCCTACTCGGATTTTTGAAGTTGCAGGTCAAACCGCCAACACTCTAGACTTGTTCCTTACCTCTGACCTAATAAATACGCTATTAGTGTATTATCACCTACTGAGGAAAACCCGAAAAAGTTTTAACAAGCTAGAAAGACCTGCATTGTAACATGCAAAGCAACTAGACGTGTTTCTTTCGTCATCCGATTATTCCCATTTTTCTTTAAATTAATCTCACAGTTTAAGTGCACAAAGCACAACACTTTGCCTTAATTTTGCCCTTGCATCTCATTTTTATCTCTTCGAAGTTCAATTTTTGTTTTAATATAAATTAAGCATTATTTTTCATTTTCTGTGTACTTTTTATCGCGATCTAAATATGCCTCCAAAAAGCAATAAGCGATACCGTGCACAACAAGAAGAAAGTGATGGTGATTCCCCTCCGTGATATAATAGTGCAAGCAATACAAATAGCATTGCTGACAAACTGTGGATCCGCATGGAAATAAAGTTGGAGGAGTGGATGGTGACATTTAATCATTCACTTCACAAAAAATCTTTCACGCCAAAATCAAACAACATTCACCCATCGACTCGAGCATCATACTGAAATTTGTGGACAAGCATGGGACACAAAAAGTTATGCAAGCGGTAAAGAGCTTTCGTAAAACAAAAAAAAACTCCGCTTAGCCTTTCCGATATAAACTTTAATTCGCCAAAAAGCTTTTTAATCAACGACAGTCTAATGAAAAACAATTACCAGCTGCAGTGCAGCGCTTTACATTTAGACTGAAACAAAAATCTCTACTCTCAACGGTGCACACATTCAATGGTCAAGTCTTCATCCGCACACCCAACAACAAAAATCCATTCATCATCTTTTATTTCGAGGATCTGAGGAATGCGGTCGCGTCTGACGTTAACAATGATCTGCACAATTATCGCAGTTAAAATTTATATTTCAATGTAAGATTTTTTTCTTTTATTTATTTTCAATTTTCTTTCTTTGTCGCAACAAGATTTTTCACTTTATTTATTTATATCTAATGTTCAAGTTGTTTCAGTTCAGAATGTTTCTCTATTTTATTTCTTCTCTCTTTTTTGTGAAATAAATATGTGTAGCGTTTCTGTTTTCGATTCTAGCCTCTATGTAGCCTTTTGTTGTCGTAATAGACAGCAGCAATAATGCTGGCTTTCACAGCATAAACGAAAAAAAAAATTATTAAATACTCTCTGTAAAAATCTTAATGGTTTGCAAATTTGCCACATTAACGCATAGAGCCTTGTTAACAAATTCGATGAGTTTTATATGATATTGAAGATAGCTTAGCTGATATTATTTGCGTGTCTGAGACCTGGTTCTACACGTCTATGAGTAGCAGTCATTTTTTATTAAATGGATTTAAAAAACCATACACAGCTGATCGAACTCACACTAGTAGGGGCCGTCGCAATATTTGTTAAAAATTATATCCGTTCTAGTCACGTTAAGTCTTCTGATGGTACCTAGGCATGTGATTATTATTTTATTGATATACTTATTGGCTACAATAAATGCAGTATCGGTACTATATATATGCCACCTAGAGTTGCAAGTTCTGGTCTAATAACACCGATAATACAAGAAATGTGTTTCGAGTACCAAAATTAGTCATTTGCGGAGATTTATGGTGGATTTACATGTATCTTCGTCTGACTTCTGCAAAAATAATGGGATGCATAATTAAAACTTACATTTGTTGGATAGAGAGAGAACACCAAAATGCAGAAGATCTTCATACATGAAGATTATAGGAAGTGCCATAATTCAGATATGAAGACGAGCATGTTCATCTTCTTGATGGTTCTCTGTCACACGCTGGAATTTCTGGCATGCATCTATCCCGCTCTACTATCCTTCATATTTGCAGACGAAGATACATGTAAATCCAGCATTAAATATTATGGTGGATTTACATGTATCTTCGTCCAACTTCTGCAAAATAAAGGGGATGCAAAATTAAAATGAACATTTGTTGGATAGAGAGGGAACACCAAAATGCAGAAGATCTTCGTGCATGAAATCTATAGGAAGTGCCATAATGCAGATATGAAGACGAACATGTTCATGTTCTTGATGGTTCTCTTTCACACGCTCGGAGTTTTAGCATGCATCTGTTCCGCTCTACTTTTCTTCATATTTGCAGACAGGGATACATGTAAATCCAGCATTAATCTCCTTCAACCGTCCTCTAATTGTTTTTAAACGTCAATGAATTCCCTGGAGCTCTCTTTTGTGAATAATTTGGAAACAACTCATTTTAAGCCTGAATGTGTTGCTTCACTCCTTGATTTTTTCCTGGTAAGCGATGTTAGTTTTTTTAAATTTTCTAGTCAGTTATCCGTCCCATTGTTTTCATATCATGACCTTGTGATGGTTTTTCTCGTGGCTGAGGTAGTTCTGCGGTTTCCAAAGGTTCTTACCCAAAGAAGCAAAAAAACTTGGGTTTGGAGAATCTTACTCCGAATGAACAGTTCTTTATTTTCCAAAATTGTTTACAATTTTTATATTTTATTTACTTAACCTCAATAACAATGTTCTTCATACAATCTTACAATTCAATATGTGTCCTCCGCACACAATCGGAGGAAAGGTCAGGGCGGAACTCACAAGAAGAACCTTGTCCAAGGAACCTTGAGGAGGTTGCCTAAGAAAGGTTCTTTAATAATTCTCGTAGGAATTTCTTGTCCCTAGTGTGCAATCTAGGGAAAGGTCTAGGGCGGAACTCTTTAGGAAAACCTTGTCCAAAGGAACCTTGGGGAGGCTACCTAAGGAATATTCTACAGAAATCCTCGCAGGTATTTCTTGTCCCTAGTGAGCAATGCAATCTTGGAAAAGGTCTGGGGCGGAGCTCTCTAGGAGAACCTTGTCCAAAGGCACCATGAGGAGGCTACCTAAGGAATGTTCTACAGAAATCCTCGTAGGAATTTCTTGTCCCTAGTGAGCAATCTAGGGAAAGGTCTAGGGCGGAAATCTCTAGCAGAACCTTGTCCAAAGGAACCTTGAGGAGGTTACCTAAGGAATGTTCTATAGAAATCCTCGCAGGAATTTCTCGTCCCTAATGAGCAATCTAGGGAAAGGTCTGGGGCGGAACTCTCTAGGAGAACCTTGTCCAAAGGCAACTTGAGGAGGCTACCTAAGGAATGTTCTATAGAAATCCTCGTAGGAATTTCTTGTCTCTAGTGAGCAATCTAGGGAAAGGTTTAGGACGGAACTCTCTAGGAGAACCTTGAAGAGATTTCCTAAGGAAAATACTAACAATCTAACTAATTGACCTAAAGGTCCTACTCTAAGATAATTTGTACTAAAAGTTCAGCATGCCTCTCTTTCAGTCGATACACCTTCCAAACGTGTTTGTATTCAACCAGATCTCTTATTCTCTATACTCTAGATTGGTATCCACACAACTGGACGAGATTAGAAGACGATTTTGCCGATTTCTATACGTCCTCTTATTAATAGTTCGGTTAAAAATCACTGTGACCAGTGAAATGTTTAAATATTATGCTTAATTATGATTTACTTAGGTAGACGAGAACCTTCTTGTCTTATTTAATTCATTTAATATATATATATATATATATATATATATATATATATATGTTATATCAGAGCCCACTTGTGCATCCCCACAAACACTTGACTTCAAGTTCCAATAATGTAAACATTTAACAAAGCATATCAAATGATTCATAATTGAATGCCTTTCAAAGCGGATGATCGTATCCGGTCTTATAAACATAAAATTGCATATCAGCACTTTTTGCCTTAAGCAACTTGTGTGGAAATATCCAATGGATACCAAAGATATTTTATCATATTATGAATCATTTCCCATCCGCAGGCAAAATGCTGCGTTAGCAATTAATTAATATAAAAGGGATTACTTGAGCTCAATTCAGTTAGTTCTTAGTTAGTTCTTACGACGTATAGCTGAAGATTTCCCCCCACCAGTGGTAAGGGATCTGAGGCTTCGGACTATACTCAATAAAGTATTATTCGTTTAAAAATTAAAAACATTGTTTTACTCGGTGGTGTTCTCTAACGAGAACACAAATTCAATTTTTTTAGTAAATCGAATTAACTTAAATAAAATTGGCGCAGTCGCTAGGATTCCAGTCAGACTATAAGTGAAAATTATAAGAGACATGGTAATCCAGTGGTCGAACCGGAATTAAAAAAAAAAAAAAATTCGCGACCCAAAATTTTTTATATTGTGAAAATTAATAAATACAAAAAAGTGTTTTAGTTGACAATAAAAAAAAATTAAATGCAAAAAAAAAATAAATTCAGTGAAAATAAAAAGTCGAGCGAAAAAGTGAAAGTTGTGTATCGAATGAAAATCGATTACAAGTATAAACTTAATAAGTGTTTAAAATTCGAATGAAAATCGAATAATAAAATTAATCAGTGACCCCAATGCATATGGTAATGCCACAAAACTCCATATTTATTAATTTTGAAGTGCAGAAGAAAAGGAAGAAGTGAAAAGAAATTAAATAAAAACTCATTACAAAAACAAAACAAAATAAAACATAAAACAAAGTAAAATAAAATAAAAAACAGTTTAAAGAAAATATGTAAAGGAAAAATTATAGAAATTGTGCAAAAAAAAATAAAAATAAAACAAAAGAAAATTAACTTCAAAAATAAAACAAAACAAAATAAAAACTATTTGTTTAAAACTTTTGTGTGAAGAAAAAAAACGCACATTAAAAATTAAAATTTATGGTTCATATTATAAAGTAAAAACTTTTTGAACCCAACGGCAAGTGGCATGTAAACGAAAGCCCCAACGTGATCGAAAAATTAATGAAGGAAAATTTAAATCGAATCAGAAGAGATTCGCAACGGCAACAAAGACAACATAATTTTGATTACTATCGAAAAAACATCATGGCGATTAACCAGCAACAAGCAGCATTAGAAGCAGCCGCAGCAGCAGCACATCAAGAACAACAACGAGTTGGTAATAATATTAATAATATTAATAATAATAACCATGTAGTATTAAGAAGCCTGCAATTAAACCCTTTAAAATACATTGAAAGACTTTCTACTTTTGATGGAAGAACAGAAGATCTTCCAATCATCATACAAAATGTCGATGACATTATTCCAACTTTTTTAGAATATAATGAACAAGGTCAAAAAATGCGCATTAATTTGCTCAAATCTAAATTTATCGGTAGAGCTAGGCAAAGCATAGAAATCCACACCTATTTAACAAAATTGACGAATATTAAAGCAATGTTTATTGAAAATTTCTCAATATAGAGGTGATGTAATAAAATTTTACAATTATATTCAAAAAACACTCTCTTTGTTAAATCAAAAATGCCAACAAGAAAATAATTTCTTAGATATTCCTCGTAATAATGAAACAGCATTAAATATCTTTAAAAAAAGATTGCCTACCCATATGAGGACAATTCTCTATGCCCTTAAACCAAATACCATGGAGCTAGCACTTCATGAATTAAATAATGCAGGATTTGTCACAAGACAAAACATTGATGCAAATAGTAACAGTGAAAAACAAAAACAATATAATAAAAAAATTTGAAAATAAGTATGAACAAAAAAATAATAATAATAATTTTAAAAACCCTAATAACCCCTTCAGAAATAATAACAATAGGGAAAATAATAATTACAACAAAAATAACAATAATAATTGGCAACCAAAACCTTATGTACCAAACAATAAAAATAATAACCAAAGACAGAATAATAATAATTATAATAACAATTATAATAGAGGTAATAATCCTAACAATTATAGACAACAACCCCAAAATGTTGAGCCTATGGATGTAGATCCTGCATCTTCGCAAATTAAGCGAACACCTAAAGCCAATTATGTAGATAAAAATATAATTCAAAATGATTCAGAAGGTAATGCAAATTTTCGGTATGCAGCTTCGGATCAAGAATGGGATTGCCCTTTATTAAATTAAAAAAAGGGACAAACAACTCTCAGAATGCTCATTGATACAGGAGCAACAAATAGCCTTCTTAGAGAAGAAGATGCTCCAAAGAAATTAATTAAAATTAGAAAAAATCCTTTAGTTATAAAAACTTGTGGGAATCCAGTTACAATAAATAAAGAAATTATTATACCAAAAGATCAATTTATTTTTTCAGTCATCGAAGACTGTGAATTCCAAATTCACACATTCAGTTCCGAATATTAGGGAATAATATTTTAATCCCAAATGATTGTTCTATCAATTATAAAAAGAAAATGTTAGAGTTGAACGGTAATACCATACCATTCTTCCTCAGCAAAAATGAAGAAGAAGAATATGAAAGTACAATCAATTACTTTAATAATATTTCACAAATTGACACAATTATTGATGATTGTTTCACAAATGAACTAAGGACTGAGCACTTGAACGCAGAAGAAAAAAATAAATTAATAAAATTATTAAAAACGCACAAAAATTCGTTTTATCGTAAAGGTGACGATTTGTGTTTCACCAACCAAGTTAAGCACAACATACCAACGGAAAATACTTCCGCTATATATACAAGGATATACAGATATCCCGAGGTTCACAAAAAAGAAGTGGATAGGCAAATAAAAGAGATGCTTGAATCAAAAATAATTCAACATTCTACTTCGCCTTATAACGCCCCAATTTGGGTCGTTCCTAAAAAAGAAGACCACGCTGGTAATAAAGAGTGGCGAATAGTAATTGATTATAGAAAGTTAAACAATGTTACTAAAGAAGATAAATATCCTATTCCAAACATGGATTCGATATTATTTAAGCTAGGACAAGCAATATATTTTACAACGTTAGATCTTACAAAAGGATTTTATCATATAGAAGTTGAAGCTAAAGATAGGGAAAAAACAGCATTTAGTACATTAACAGGACATTATGAGTTCGTACAAATGCCATTCGGCTTAAAGAATGCACCTGCAACTTTCCAAAGACTCATGAATGAAGTCTTGAAAGATTACATAGGAAAAATATGTTACGTTTATTTAGATGACATCATAATATTTTCCTCTAGCCTACAAGAACATATGGATTCACTCCATAAAATCTTATTGATACTCAAATCTTAAAGTATCATTAAATAAATCTGAGTTTCTACGAAAAGAGACAGAATTTTTAGGGCATGTAGTAACCCCAAATGGTGTAAAACCAAATCCAAAGAAAATTGAAACTATAAAGAATTTTCCTATCCCAAAAACAGTAAACGAAATACAAAGCTTTCTAGGAATAACAGGATACTATAGAAAATTTATAAATGACTATGCAAAAATAATTAAACCTTTAACTTTATGCCTAAAGAAAAACAGCAAAATAAATATAAATGATCACGATTACAAAGACTCTTTTCATAAATTAAAAACGTTAATGACTAATGATTTAATAAATAGACACCCTGATTTCTCAAAACAATTTACACTAACAACTGATGCCAGCAATTTTGCTGTTGGAGCCGTCTTAAGTCAAACACATGGACCTCTCAGTTTTGCCTCAAGAACACTTAATAAACATGAGTGCAATTACAGTACAATTGAAAAAGAACTATTAGCAATAGTTTGGGCAACGAAACAATTTAGACATTACCTATACTGTAGACAATTTATTATTAAAACAGATCATAGACCTTTAGTATAGTTACACAATTTAAAAGAGCCAAATACCAACGATGGAAAATAAAATTAGAAGAGTACGATTTTAAAATTGAATATATCCAAGGAAAAGAAAATAAAGTAGCAGATGCACTTTCCAGAATCAAAATAGAAGACAATAAAGTCATATTACATAACCAAGATGAGTTAGCAACACAGCATAGTGCTGAATCAGATAGTTCACATCTTATTCCTATTAGTGAAAAACCGGGTAATTTATTTAATCGACAAATAATTCTTGAAATCAATGAAAATGATCATCAAGAAATTTTGTACCCACATGTTGGAAAAGAAGAATAATATTCAGTAGAAAAGAATATAAAGAAGAAGATTTTATAAATATAATAAAAGAAGTAGATACGACAATATTAAATTGTATATATGTTAAAGATGATGCAATATTTAAAAAATTTCAAGATATATGGAAAAAGGAAAATAAATTAGGTAATAAAATATTACAAAGAAGCATGATTATATTAAAAGATATAAAAGAGTTAGAAGCAAGAGAAATGATATTAAGAAATCATAAAAATCATAATCACACAGGAATCGAAAAAATATTCTTAGAAATAAAACGAGAATATTATATGCCAAACCTTAAAAATTTAATTAATAAAATAATAAACAATTGCTCAACATGTATGGCAAAAGCAGAAAAAACCCAATAAAACTAACTTACGAAAAAACGGAGACTCCAAAGAGTCCTAACGAACACTATCATATCGATATATGGTTTGTTAATAAAAAAGAAAAATATTTATCATGTATTGACAAATTCTCTAAATTTGCAGCAATTGAACCAATCAAAACAAAAACTTGTGTAGACGTAATAAACGCTCTCACTAGAATATTTTCATACATGAAGAAACCAAATAAAATTACTCTCGACAATCAAAACGCATTTGTATCAGAAACATTTAAGAACTTTTTAGAAAATAACAACATAATCATACATTATTGCACAGCAAATAGACATACCGGAAATTCCGATATAGAAAGACTTCATAGCAGTCTAAATGAACATCATAGAATCTTACAGCAATTACAACTATCCAATGAAGAAGATATACCAATAAAGCATGCTACAAAAGCACTTGAATCTTACAATAACGTAATCCATTTAACTACTAAAGAAAAACCAATCGACGTTCACTTTAATAAATTAGACAACGAGAAAAGATATGAAAGAATAGAAAAAACTAAAACACAAACTTTAAATAAAATAAATACAGGTCGAAAAGACAAAGAAGTCGATGAAAATTATATCAAAATAACTGAACCCGAGAAAATTAAAAATAAAATCACACCTAAACATAAAAAAGTAAAAGTTACAAAGAAACAAAATAAAAAATACACGTTAGACATAGGTAGTAAATATAAAAAAATAAAAAATAGAATTGCTCATAAAGATCAATTTCCCGTACGTAAGAAATTTACAAAAAATACTATTGATTCCAGATCCAAAAAGGATAACACATCGAACATGGCAATATACAATTCCACTTCACATCCTGATAATATTAACGTTAACAATGATGACCACAGTTAAAGCAGAATTAGAAATAATTGATTTAAATAAAGGGAATGGATTCACCATAATACAATTAAAAGAGTATCCATTAATTAATAATTACGATACAATTGTCCACATAATAAATTTAACAGAGTATGGACAAAATATAGAAATCATGGAAAGAAATGTTAAAAGAATGCCAGAAGAAAATGATAGTATAGTTAGGAAAATGATAAAAATACGTAATGAATTTGAAGTTCTTTTACCTCACCCGAAACAAAATAGAAAAAAAAATAGGATTAATAAATATTGTAGGAACAGGGTTGAAATTTTTATACGGTACCATGGACGATAATGACCGTCAAGATATTGAGGAACATTTAAAAGTTTTAGAAACAAATAACCATAATAAAATTAACAATTTAAATAAACAAATAATAATCAACGACAAATTTAATAACCAAATCAGAATATTAACCGAAACTTTAAAGAATGAAACAAAAAGTATAATAAAAAGAATCGAAACATTTATAGGGACCTATAGCTACGAACAAGATATAGCTAAAATACATTATGAAATCAAATTAAGAGAAAATCTTGATTACTTACATGAGGACATAGGAAAAATTAAAGAAATAATAACGACATCCAGACTAGGAATACTTAGTAGAGACATTTTAACGACAGAAGAAATTAACAAGTATGGCATTAATATAAATAACCTAGAAGAGTTAAATCTGAGTTTAGCATTATATAAAACCAATATTATATTCATTATTTAAGTACCTAAATTTACAGATGAATAATACAAAAAAATGTATGTTCTACCAATCCAAATAAGGATAATAATTTACAATTAAAAATAAATAACAATCTGTATCTGACCAATAATCAAATTATATATGAAGATACAAAATTCATAAAAAATTTAAGTAAAGTAAATGATGATTGCATCGAAAATATACTTAAGAAATCAATGAATTGTAACTAATAAAAAATACAAAAGAAGAAATATTAGAAATAGGAAACAATAATCTTGTATTAATTAATGTAAAATTACAAGAAATAAATCAAAATTGTAATAATCAAAAAAATATAATAGAAGGAAATTACCTTATCAAATTTGAAAATTGTAAAATAAAAATAAACAACAAAGTTTATGAAAGAAATAATTATAAGCATGAGCCAATAATTCCCAATACAATTTTAAATAATAATTATACTAAAGTTGAAAATTTAACTCTTGAAGAATTACAATATCAAAATATAAACAATTTAAAGCTAATTAAAGAACTTAAATATAATCACAAGAAGTCAAGTTTAACTATATACTTTATCATTTTAACAATAATAATCATTTTAATACTGTATGCTTATTTAAAAATAAAAAATAAAAATAGGAAGATAGTAATTAATGTTAATCTTCCAACGGTTACTTTGTAACCATTAGAAGACTCTAAAGGGGGAGGTGTTATATCAGAGCCCACTTGTGCATCCCCACAAACACTTGACTTCAAGTTCCAATAATGTAAGCATTTAACAAAGCATATCAAATTATTCATAATTGAATGCCTTTCATAGCGGATGATCGTATCTTATAAACATAAAATTGCATATCAGCACTTTTTGCCTTAAGCAACTTGTGTGGAAGTATTCAATAGATACCAAAGATATTTTATCATATTATGAATCATTTCTCATCCGCAGACAAAATGCTGCGCTAGCTATTAATTAATATAAAAGGGATTACTTGAGCTCAATTCAGTTAGTTCTTAGTTAGTTCTTACGACGTATAGCTGAAGATTTACCCCCACCAGTGGTAAGGGATCTGAGGCTTCTAACTATACTCAATAAAGTATTATTCGTTTAAAATTAAAAACATTGTTTTACTCGGTGGTGTTCTCTAACGAGAACACAAATTCAATTTTTTTTAGTAAATCGAATTAACTTAAATAAAATTTATATATATTAAGAAGATGAACTGGAATAACTGACGTGCTGTAACGATCAAAAGAACTTAAATGGAGCTGGGCAGGGCATATCTCTAGACTACAAGATCAAAGGTGGACAAAGATTATTACTAAAAGGACACTGGAAGAAAGAAGACTAGTTGGACGACCGAAGAAGAGATGGGCTGATGATTTGACAGAGCATAGACCAAACTGGTACAATGAAGCAAAGGACAGAGATAAATGGGCCTTTTTAGGGTAGGCTTATACCAGATAATAAAACATTGGACTAAATTTCAGACTTTGCAAAATACCAAAAACGATGATAACCAACAGACCATATTTAAACTGAACAACTTGAAGAAAAAAAAATTGAAATTTTGTATATTTCGTAATTTTATATTTTTATATTTCAATTTTCTAATATTGCATAGTAATGATACATTTTTAATAACTTACGGTAAATAAAAAGCTTATAATAATAGTAATAATATATATATGTTATAACCAAGAATACTGATAAAAGTATTTTTTAAAAGATAATTTCATTTTTTAATCAAAGATACATTGTTATTTAATAAACACTTTTGCTTATTCTCTGTCTGCATTTGATGAACGCATATCCGCTCAAATGCAGACTAAACAAAAATTTGAAATAAACAAAATCAAAGATACGAACAAAAGTGTTGAAATAAACAAAATCAAAGATACGATAAGACTTCTAAAGAAAGAAGTCGTATATGTAATAAGATGATAAATACCAGTTGTCTGTGACACTCTGGTCAGAATTTAAGCAACCTTAATAAAGATAACTTGAAAGAATTTAGAGCTCCGTCTCTAAATTCTTCCTTTTTTAAAAAGTATTTTATTTAATTTAATATAAAATTGGCGCAGTCGGTAGGATAAACAAAATATAATATGTGTATCCTTTGCAAATAAGAACCCATCGTTTACCTATCGTTCAAGTGTATTATAAAGTGAAAATAAAAAATCAATTTTTTACAAAAAGAAAGAAAATTATTTTAATAACTTATACCCATATTAAAAGTGAAATTAATATCTAAAATTCTGCGAAAAAGAAATGTTTAGAATTAATAACTAAATTGGACTACTTAACGACATTGAAAAATAAATTCAGTGAAGAATAAACTCTTTAGTGCATATAAAGATTACTTCAGTGAATAATAAAGTTATTAGAACACTTATCTAAAATTCTAAAAATATCAATAATTAATTTAGTAACTCACCCTCATGCAAGGGTAATGTTACGATATCCATACAGAAAAATTAATTATAACATAACCAACTACAAAACAAAACTATTCAATAAATGCACCTTTTCAAGAATACACAAAGGAAGAATAATCCATATCCAAGGAACTCTGACGAAGAAGATAGTTCATCAAACGAAGGAGATCCCAATACAACAGAGATAGTAAGAATTTTTATATTAATTTAGATAAACAATTATCACAAATTAAACTACCAAATATTGAAAATATCATATTAGAACAAGACTCAAATTGTAAAGCCAATATGTCACTAACACTCACACTAGACCCACTCAAGTACATCGAAAAGTTAAATACTTTCGATGGACGAAGAGAAGACTTATATACTTTTATTACAAACGTTGACGGGATAACTCCAACTCTTAACAAATATGACATTCAGTCACAGACAATGTGTATAAATATATTAAAGTCAAAACTTATGGGTAGATCTAAACGTTGTATTGAAATACATGCTCACTTAACCACTCGGAAAGAAATAAAAGAATTACTAGTTGTAAATTTCGGAGGATTTAAATCCTCATTTCAACTGTATGATGATTTGAGACAAACTCCTTATAAAGGAAATGTTATAAACTTTTATAACGAAATACAAAAGAATTTCTGTGAATTAAACCAAAAAACAGTACAAGAGGGAAAGAATGAGGAAATTACTCATAACACACAAACAGCATTAAACATTTTTAAAGAACGTTTACCAGTTCACATGCGAACAATATTATTTGCATTAAAACCCTCTAATTTACAAGCAGCCTTACATGAGTTAACTCAAGCTGGTTTTGTAAATGAATAATCTGAAGAAACCCCAAAGAAATTACCAGAAGCACCAAAAATTCAAACTACACAAAACCCCAAAATAATTATAGAAAATATCCAAATCAAAATAATAACTTCACACCTAGAAATCCAACTTATATAAAACCCCCATTTAATCACCAAAACACTAACAACCCTAATCCAAATTATAAAGGTAATAATTATAACCCAAATTAAAACCTCCTAGTAAATAATATAAACCTATGGAAGTTGACCCAACTTCTAGTCTATTAAAGAAGATCCAAACTAACTATAACGAAAGTGATCAAAACAACACGGTTTTTCCGAATGTAGCCTCGGAAACCTGTCTACTCAACGAGACAACAAACTCCCCTTTATTAAGTTAAAAAAGAATAATGAAACATTAACAGCCTTATGCATAAGCGAATTATAGCGAGTGCATAGTGCTATGCACTCTTTATAATGCCTCTGAACGCAAAAACCTTATTCATAAACTTATGCAACTTTGAATAGAGGCAACATAAGCTAAACGCGTTTGGAGGTGGTATAGAGCCAACATAAGGGTTGTTTAGTATCGGAATGTCACTTTGACTCACACACAACAATAATGTAGATATATATTAGGGAGGCCCTTATTTTTGTAATCTTTGAGGTGTTGAAATCTGCCAATCAAAATATTTTATAAAATTAAATACAACAATAAATAATGTTGGTTTTGTTAATTTATTGTACATTTTTGTTCTGATATTTTTTAAATAAAATTAAGAATATTGTTTTGTACACTTTATTTTATAGAATCTACTTAAAAAATGTGCAAAATTTAAAGATTTTCCATCAAATCTTACAACTTTTGCAAATGCTCGACCGCATGCGTGATTTAATTAAAATTATACAAAGATTCACCTTCATCACTTTCATGAGAAAATACAAATGAACTTTAAGCATTACAAAATAAGCACCACCTTTTTATTTTCTCCTCAACAAAAACATCACGATGTGAGTGAATGGAACAATTCATGGAATAAATCAAAAACGATTTATTTTTTGTTTCAAATATTTTTAATTTTATTTGCGAACACAAAAAAATAACAAAGTAACTGGATAATTATAATAATATTAAAAGAAATTAATAAGAAACCAGATAGAATCCAATCGCCAACACAATAACTTCTATTGATTTTTCACACAGCACATACACAGCTGTACTCCTTTGTCAGTTTTGAAAGTAAAACGTACTAGATTCCTCCTTTATGGTACTAATTTTGACACAAGCTCATTATAACTATAATGGGTTGAAAAATAGTTTCTGCATACCAATTTATGCAACGTTGTATAGTGGCTACATAAGTCCTTATGCAGTGCATAACTATTCATCTGTTCAGCGGATTCTAATGAATACGGCTGTAAGACTATAACTTGACACAGAAGCCACTAATAGTCTAATAAACAAAGAAAAAGCTCCAATAAGCTACATCAAAACAAGGAAACACCCATTAGAAATCAAAACAGTAGGTACTTCTATATCAATAGAGAAGGAATTAATTATACCAAAAGAAAAATTTGCACTCAAATCTCGCGTAGATTGCATTTTTCAAATCCACAACTTTAATGTCAGCTTTGATGGATTAATTGGAAACAATATATTATTTCCAAATAATGCCAGTATTGATTTTAAAAACAAAATACTAAAACTAAATGAACAAATTATTCCACTGTTCTTTTCTGAGGAAGACGAACAAGAATATCAAATTGAAATAAATCATTTAAACAATTTAATTCCACCAGACACATTTACTTTCGAAAATTTGGAAAGTCAAAGAGTCTCACATCTAAACGATGAGGAACATAAATGTTTATTTAATTTATTGAAACAACACCAAAAGGTATTTTACCAAAAAGGAGATGATTTAAGTTTTACCAGTCATGTAAAACATAAAATCCCCACAATAAATGAAGAACCGATCTTCACACGGATATATAGATATCCCGAAATCCACAAAAAAAGAAGTGGACAAACAAATCAAAGATCTATTAGATCAAAAAATTATCAAACCAAGTACTTCACCTTACAATGCCCCAATCTGGATTGTACCAAAAAAAGAAGACAAAGTAGGAAACAAAGAGTGGAGGATAGTCATTGACTATCGAAAATTAAATAACGCAACAAAAGAGGATAAATTCCCTATTCCACTAATTGACGACATATTAGACAAATTAGGAAAAGCTAACTACTTTTCTACACTAGATTTAACTAAAGGATTCCACCAAATCGATGTAAATCCCGAAGATAGAGATAAAACAGCCTTCTCAGCACTATCAGGACACTACGAATGGTTAAGAATGCCATTTGGCCTCAAAAATGCCCCCGCCATATTCCAACGAATGATGAACGAGGTACTAAAGGAATATATAGGAAAAATCTGTTATGTCTACCTCGACGACATAATAATATTCTCAACTTCATTGGAAGAACATATAAACTCACTAAATAAAATCTTCACCAAATTACAGTCTGTAAATTTAAATATATCCCTAAATAAATGCGATTTCATGAAACAACAGAGCGAATTCTTAGGTCATATAATTACCCCAGACGGAATAAAACCTAATCCCAACAAAATAAGCACGATTAAAAACTTTCCTATACCAAAAACTATTAAGGAAATCCAATCTTTCTTAGGCCTAACAGGATACTACAGAAAGTTCATCCATGATTACGCCAAGGTCATAAAACCACTAACTCTCTGTTTAGGAAAAGATAAGCAAATAAATATAGGTAACACAAAATATAAAGAATCATTCGAGAAATTAAAACAAGCAATGTCAGACGATTTAATAAATAGACACCCTGATTTTAATAAACAATTCACACTAACCACAGATGCATCCAATTTCGCAACTGGAGCAGTCTTAAGCCAATCACATGTACCACTATGCTTCGCCTCCAGAACTTTAAATAAACATGAATGTGGTTATTCAGTTATAGAAAAAGAACTTTTAGCAATTGTTTGGGCAACCAAACAATTCCGTCATTACCTATACGGTAGACATTTCAAAATACAGAATAAACACAAAG
Source organism: Melangyna quadrimaculata (assembly GCA_949320155.1). Lineage (NCBI taxonomy): Eukaryota > Metazoa > Arthropoda > Insecta > Diptera > Syrphidae > Melangyna > Melangyna quadrimaculata. The sequence continues at coordinate 278,127,058 of OX439483.1, forward strand.
ATTGACACAAATAACGAAAATGTATTAAACACTATAGAACTCGTTTCCACACAGCACTCAAATGAGTCAGATAGTTCAAACCTAATTCCAATCACCGAACAAAGTTTAAATATATTTATTCGACAAATTATCATAGAAATAGGAGAACAAAATGATGAAATCATAACCTTCCCTTTTAACACAGGAAGAATAAAAATAATAAGGAAAAATTTCAAAGAATCAGATTTCGAAAAAATCATATCAGGAATTGATATTGACCATAAAAACATTTTATATTGTAACAACCATAAACTATTTTTAGAATTCCAAATTTATTGGAAAACACACCACAACAACCAAATTTTAATCAGAACTCATATATTCTTAGAAAATGTTTATGATATAACTAAACTAGAAGAAATCATACATACAAATGATAAGGAATTAAATCACGTAGGAATAGAAAAATTATATTTAGATCTAAAAAGAAAATATTATTACCCAAACCTTAAAACACAAATATCGAAAATTATAAATAATTGTGATATCTGCAATCTGAAAATAGAAAGGAACCCTATTAAATAACCATATGAAAAAACAGAAACACCCTTAGAACCACACATTCACTACCATATGGACATATGGATCCTACCCAACAATAACAAATATTTAAATTGTATCGACAAATTCAGCAAGTATGCTTCAGTAGAAAAACTTAAAACAAAAATCCAAAAAGACATTTTAAATGCTATGGAAAAACTATTCTCATACATGTCTGAACCCAAGAAATTAACTCTAGACAATGACCCCACCTTCAAAACTTACTCTATAGAAAATTACCTAAAAGAAAAGAATATACTAACACATTTTACCACCGCTTATATTCACACCGGAAATTCGGATGTGGAACGACTTCAGAGCACCCTAAATGAACATATTAGATTACTAGATAAAACTGAAAAACGTATCGATTTAGTAGCAAAAGCGGTAAATACGTATAACAAAACAATACATCTCACTAAAAAAGAGAGACCCTTAGAGGTACATCTAGGTAAAACAGATAATAAAAAAATATATGATAGAATAGAAACAAATAATAACAAAACTCTAGACAAAATAAATTAAAATCGATTAGACGTAGAAGTCAATCCAAACTTTACAAAAATAAACAATCCAGAACGATTTAATAAACTAAAAACCAAACATAAGAAAGTAAAACTACTTAAAACAATTGATAACAAATTACTAATCGAACCCCACCTAAGAAAACAACACAAAGACCAATTCAGAAAGAAAAAGAAATTTACTAAAACACAAAATGAACCCAACCAAAACTATAACAATCATGATAGTGATTCTCTTATTAATAACTTCAGTAAAAAACAATGATATAAAAATAACAAAGATAGATAGAGAATTTTTAATCATACAAGAAGGACAAATAAAACTTATAAATAACTATGACATTCTATTACATGTAATTAACCTTACAGAATGCCAATCATTAATAAACCAGTTAAAAGATCAACACCATTTACTAACAAATCCTGACGATTCGCAAGAACAAAAAATAAATACATTAGAAATAAAACTCCAAGCAATTATCCCACACCATATTATTCATAAACGAGGATTAATTAATATTGTAGGTAGAGGAATGAATTACATATATGGAACTATGGACGACAGTGATAGACAAGCTATAGAAGAAAGGTTACAAAATTTAGAAGATAGTAACAGAGAACTTTTAGCAAACAATAACAAACAAGTAACCATTAACAAACAATTCAATGAACAATTCTTTCAATTACAAGACATACTTAAACAAAGTCAGAAATAAATACTTTACGTATGGAACTAGAATTCAATAGAAACTAAGTAGAAATACAACAAATAATAGAAAAGATTGACAATATCATAATGACCAGCAGGACAGGAATATTAACCCAAGATATACTGACCGTAAAAGAAATTTATGACTTCGATATAAACATAGAAAAACTAAAAGAGATAAAATTAACATTGGCTACCTATAACGAAAACTTACTAATAATTCTAAGTTTACCAAGATTTAATGAAAACTTATATAACAAAATTATACATACCCTCCCTGTAAAAGATAAAATTATAACATTACCTAACGATGAATTTATAGAATTTAATAAAACTATGTATTATATAAACAAAGAAATAAGAAATCTTATAAAAATTGAAGACAATTGTATTGAAAACATATTTAAAGATAATTCTAAACTAAACTGTAAAATTAAAGATTACAAAGATGAAAATATTATAATCAATAAGGAAAAATATTTAATAATAAAAAACATAAAGAATGAAAAGTTAGAACAAGATTGTAATAACTTAGACTATACTTTACAAGGAAACTATATTTTGGAATTTGAAAATTGTAGAATAAAGATGTAGAAAAAATGTAACATACAATAGAAAATTATATCAAAATAACTATAAAATAATACCATTGATAAACTACAACTTTTCAGATAATTACTTTAAAAAATTACATTTCCAACCAATAAATAATATTGAAATATTAGAATCAAAAATACATACATAACATGTAATATATAATGTAATAACTATTGTAATAATAACATCAATCATACTTTTTGCAATCATGTATTTAAAAATGAAATTAAAGAATAAAAAAACTGTTACAAATATAAGCCTTCGAACGGTCGCTTTCCAACCGTTAGAACACTCGAAAGAGGGAGGGATTTTTTAAAAGATAATTTCATTTTTTAATCAAAGATACATTGTTATTTAATAAACACTTTTGCTTATTCTCTGTCTGCATTTGATGAACGCATATCCGCTCAAATGCAGACTAAACAAAAAATTGAAATAAACAAAATCAAAGATACGAACAAAAGTGTTGAAATAAAAAAAATTAAAGATACGATTAGACTTCTAAAGATAGAAGTCGTATATGTAATAAGATGATAAATACCAGTTGTCTGTGACACTCTGGTCAGAATTTAAGCAACCTTAATAAAGATAACTTGAAAGAATTTAGAGCTCCGTCTCTAAATTCTTCCTTTTTTAAAAAGTATTTTATTTAAATAAATACTAAAATTTATATATATATATATATATATATATATATATATATAATAAATAAAATAAAAAGAATATATATATAAAAAAAAAAACATAAAAAAAAATTATACATATATATATAAAAAAATTTTTGAGTTTTAGAAAAGACTCTTTATTTTAAATATAAATCTAGAACTTACCTTAAGTCTGACATGTTGATCCTATTTATAGGGTTTTAGGTATACGAAGAATATTCACATACAATGCTTATCTTTCTTTGTTCTTATATCTAGGGTTTTATGTATACAAAGTATATTCACATACCATGCTTATCTTGCTTTGTTCTTATTTCTAGGGTTTAATGTAAACGAATTATATTCACATAACATGCTTATCTTTCTTTAAATATCAGTTTCATTTTTCTCAAATATAAATGTATTAATAAGCATAATCAGATCTCCTTTGTATTCTGTTCTGTTAAACGTTTTGTTTAATATTTCAATTTTACAATCTTTTAGTTTATTCAAATAGTTTCCTTCAATTTCATATTTTAAGTTATTACAATTATGTTTTAACAAAGTTTTATCAAAATTCTTTAATACAATAAATTTCTAGTTCTTTTTCTTTTATGCCTTTTTTATTCTTTATTTCCGTTTTCCATTATTACATTATTTTTAGTGAATCTTTCTTCTTTACATAACAATGGCTTGCCAAACAATATATTCTCGATAAATTTATAATTAATTAAATTTAAATCTTTTACCTCACTGCTTTCAAAATATGTAAGATTATCTTTTTCAATAAAAACATAAGTAGGCAATTTAATTATTTTATCTTTTATGGAAAAACTGCACCAAATATTTATTATAGGTTTCTTCGGTAAATACTGGGATCATTATGATTATCAGAATATTATTTTTATATATTGCTAAATTGATTTTAAGAAATTCTAACTTTTCAAACGTGATATTATTTTCTGTTATTTCCTCTGTAGTGATTATGATTTGTGTTAGTATGTCAGTCATAATTGTGTCCTCTATTTTCTCAATTGCATTTTTTACTTCATCTAATTTGTCCGCAGATTCTAATTCTTTCCTGAGGTTATTGATTTCATTGGGTTGTTTTTTTAATTCATATATAAACTCTGTTCCCTGGTTTACTGTCCTTTCTAGAACTTTAAATTGTTCATTAAACTGTCTGTTGATTTTTATCTGTTGGTTTAAATTGGTCTTTGAGTTATGACTATTTTCTTCTAATGCCTTCATGTGCTCTTCGATTTCCTGTCTGTCGTTATCGTCCATAGTACCGAATAGAAATTTTAAACCTGATCCAAATATATTTATTAAACCTCTTTTAACAATCTTATGGGGAATTAACGTTTAAGTTCGTTAATCTGTTTATAAGTCTTCTGCGTTGTTCATTTAATGTCTCTAAAATATTTTGGTAATAAGTCAAATTTATTAAATGTATAATTGAATTGTAGTCTGTAATTAATTTAACACTTTCACTTTTGATGATTGAAAATTCTTGGGAGATTTTATAGAGTTGAATCTCTTGGGCTTCGACTGCTACATGTTGCTTTGTTAGAAAATAAAACATTATCATCACTATGATCTTCAGTACTTTCATCCTGAACGGGAGTATATATATTCTGCTTTCTAAATTGGTCTTTGTGATAAATTTGATTTCTTAAATGGGGCTTTACATAAACTTTTTTGTCTTCGATTTTATTTAACTTGATTTTTTTTGTGCTTCGCTTTTAATTTATTAAAGTTTTCTGGATTATTAATCTTTGTGTACCTGGGGTTAATTTCTGAATCTTTTCGATTTTTGTTCAATTTACTTAATGTTTTATCTTTTCTTTCCTCGATGCGTTTAAATACTACTTCATTGTTTAATTTATTAAAATGCACATCACACGGTTTTTTGCGGGTCTTGTCTTGTTATAAGCTTATACCACAGATAATAAATTATACAGATGTCTCATCCCCATAGAAAAAAATGTCTCATATTTTCTTCACGACCGGTTGACGATCAGCAGGCGAGAAAGCTCTTTGCCTGTTCATGATTAAGTACAGAAAGTTCTTTGCCTCTTTTAGTTTATTTTCTGTAAATTAGCAAAAAAAACACAGAACGTTATTTCCCCTCTTTACTTTATTATATTTTTTTTGTGTGCTCAAATATTTTGCCTCTCCCTTGTTACGTAGAAACAGTAGTGTATAAGAGTTAGAATTTATATAAACTCAAGTGTATTTAGGTATCTATTGGGCGCGTGAGCATGTGCAAGTGCGTGGACCTTCGTTGGCTGCTTGCGCATTTGTGCATTGTTTTGAGCGATTCTAAAGTAGGTACATAGGGAAATGAAATTTTAACTGTTTTTTCTTACACATCTACAAAGGTCTTTGGATTTGAAAAAATCATTAGTGGGGATGAATTAGAATTTAAATAAAGTCAAGTGTATTTAGGTTAGTCCAGTCAAATGGTGTTTTGGTCAGAAAAAAAATATAGAAGTTTTTTTCTCACTTGTCTTTTATGTTTTAGGGGTCGCTGGATCCAAATTTCAACTTGGCTACTTCCTACGGATATGGCTTCACAGCGAAAATCGCAAAAAACCTCAAAATTTTCGACCTTTTTTCAGGATTTTGCCAAAAAACAAAACAAAATATACACTTTTTGGATAAAATTACCTTCTAAACTTTATAGATCATTAAATTTTCTATAAAAATTGCTGATAACTTTTTTTTTTTTAGAATTAACGGTTTTGCCGGTAGAGTACGGTAAAAAAAGACCAACATTTCGTACTTTTTGGAAAACACAGTTCTCTCGTTAGATTTTTGATTGTAACTCAAAAACCATGCCTGTAATTGTAGAACACGTAAGCTTCTGCTTAAACAACATTAAATTCTCTACAAGTTTGATACCTCTATGACTTAAATTGGCGAAAAAATGCACCGGCTAGAGCGTGATGAAATTATATGTCATATTACAAAAAGCCACCAATAGGCTATTCATTATCTCATATAGAATGGAATTAAAACGTTCCAGGATTTTTGTTGTAAAAATCATTCAATGGCTCATTGAAGATGAGAAAACCATGGAGAGTTTTCAAGAGACAGGGCGATATTTTGAAAGGGGGAGTAACTGCAGTCCTTTAGGTTTTTTTGCATATAACTTGAAAACCAAGTTAAATTTCGAGAAAATTCAGAAAACATTTTTTGTAGAAAATAAAATTTACTATAGAATTGGCCTATTCAAATTATTTTAAATACATTTTTAATGTTTTAATATAAAAAATCGATTTTTTGTTTTTTCTTTTACTTATTTGCCTATAACTCTTTTTCCAGCAGGATAGGTATAGAAATTGGTCCACATAAGAGAAAGATAATAAAGTTTTCTTTAAAGTGACCTATATTGAAGTGTTTTTAACAAAAAATCAACCAAAATACGGTCGCTCAATGTAAGCCATTTATTCAATTTTTATTACCGTTACCTCGACATTATTTTAATTCATATTTTATACAAAAAAACTTGAATGTATTTAATGAAATGAGAATAATAAATTAATTTATTAATAATAAATGATTGTTTTTACAACTTTAAACCACACTTTTGGTTTTTAAGTAATGTAAAAATCATACAAGAAAAAGAAAATTAATTCATACAAAAATTAAATATAATTTTTCAATTCTAGGTTTGATTAAATCTATTGAATATCTTCATCCATATCTTCAAGAATATCATCTTGTTGAATGTTAGTTCCTTGTGAACTGTCACAGTTAAGTGTGGTTTAAAGTTGTAAAAACAATCATTTATTATTAATAAAATAATTTATTATTCTCATTTCATTAAGTACATTCAAGTTTTGTTGTATAAAATAAGAAGTAAAATAATGTCGAGGTAAACGTAATACAAATTGAAAAAATGACTTAAATTGAGCGACCATATTTTGGTTGATTATTTGTTAAAAACACTTTTCAAAATATGTCACTTTAAAGAAAATTTTATTATCTCTCTTTTATGTGGACCAATTTCTATAATTATCTCTGCTGGTTATAGGCAAATAAGTAAAAGAAAAAACAAAAAAAATTAATTTTTTTTAAATGTTTTTTTTTTTTTAATTTAAAAAATAGTATATGCACAAATGCGCAAGCACACAACGAAGGCCCACGCATTTGGACATGCTCACGAGCCCAATAGATACCTAAATACCATAGATAAACAATACCTAGGTGGGAATCTTTCGTTCGTATCACCCCCAAAAACCCATTTGTTTACATTGTTGTTTTTGTAATTTCATTTCATGTCGATGAATAGATGTGAATTGCAACAACAATTAAACGCGGTGAGTTTGATTTGTTTGACAGTTAAAATACTATTTGTCGGGATGTGTTTAGTTCTTAGTCTTAGGGTACAAACACACTTATTGCCAATTCCATAAACATTCACTAAAATCGCTTTTATCTAAACTGCTTTTAAATTATAACAGATCAATAATTTTTTTCAGTTTCACCAATGTAGAAAAGGGAAATTTTCGGGATATTTTAGTTAAAATTGAGTTTGCTCACATCCCTGTATACAAAATATAGGTTCTCTTTCTCTTACATATGAAGTATATCAGAAAAAGTGAAACAACATTTTTCATAAATACAAAATGTCATGAAATGAAAAAATGGTGTTTGCTATTTGACAGCAATTTTGTTGCCAATAAAGTAAAAGAATTGTAACGCCCACAACAAATATTAAAGTGTATTAAATTGTTTGTTTAAAAATAAATATATTTCGTATATTATTTGTATAAAAAACAAAAACAATTGAGCGCGTATTTAAGTAAAAAAGGAAAGCCCAAAATCCAAGCAGGCACATCGGCGAGGATCTTTAACGAATATTTCACTAGGGGACGTGTTTTTGTCGCGAATTAACTATTTGTTGATCGGATTTTTATTGCTTCAAGAAACACAACAATTATCTTTACTTTGTTATCATTCATTGAAATATAAACAATTTAAAACCCTTTAAAATTTGTTTTACTAAGATCGTCACAGAAATAATTTCTGCATGCAGAAAAGCAAATCAAAAAACAAATGGGATGTCAAAATATGTATGTATATGTGCATGTGCACGGGATGTGATGACTTTAACGACGCTTTTAAATTTTATTTAGACGAAAATGGGATATTAGTTTACAAGGGTGTTTAAAAGCCTGTTATACTTAAAAGCTGTTGGTGAAACCAAAATTTCTCATTTTAAGGCTAAATCACCTTTTAAATAAAAAATAAAAAAGTCTTTCATGAAATCGGCCGTTTCGCTCCGATCGAACGTTGATTTGAAAGATCCTTTATACAATTTAAATTCTGTTGCAATTGTGTAAAGCAATGCGAAAAATTTGGAATAACAATAAAACCTTCATCTGCTAGAATTAATTTGTATAGGGGGTAAAAGAAAGCACCCACCGATGCAATTCTGATTGAGGAAAACTTACAATAGGAATGTTTTATTGCAAAAGCCATCCATAGTTAAGAACGATCTTACATGCATTACAAACACAACATCGCTAGTAGCTCTACGCCAAAAATCAACCCACGGTGGGATTCTAATCACATCGCACATACTTTGACATAAATGAAACAAGCTCATTTCGACTTTTTAATAAAATATGCATCTAGGGAGTTATTTGACAAGTTTATTCATCTTTTTGTATGGTAAAAACATCACATATGTTTCATAAAGTTTCTCCCAAAGCAACGCGAAAGCGGCGTGGAACAATCGCCGACGGCAGTTTTTGATGTTATTTAGCATATTGTTTATTCAACATTTTTTTTTTTATTGTAAATGGTTCGCCTGGCATACCGAATATTCCGCTTTGGTTTGGGAAAGACTTAAATCGAAACAAAGTATTTATGAAAAGTGAAAACAAAGACAAGACTGCACTTAACTTTCAGTGGAAATACACTTCACGACGCGACGCAGTAAAACATTTTTTGTATGAAATTGTATGAGCTATATCGCACTAAGCGGCAACAGAACTTCATAAAATTTCATACAAATTATTGTGAATCACAGTTCCGCTGCAGTTCATTTCCGCGTAGTGCGGTCTAACCGTAAGCGGTAAATGAACTTCATACAATTGGATACGAATTCTTGTGAATTCAGCCTTTCAACCTTTAATTTCACATCATATGATTTACTTGTTTTTGCTTCAGTGCACCTCCCGTCTTAATGTGGATTTCAAACAAAAAAATCAGTTCTATGAAGGAAAAATTTGATTTGATTAAATAAAAAAAGATCAAAAATCAAATCTTTACACCGGCTTAGACACACGAATTTTTTTGCGAGTTCCTTACAACGAAAAAAAATTTGATCTGCAATCGTTGAAAGGAAATCGACACATAAGAACCTACGAATTTCAGCACTTTTTGAACAAATCCTTGGATTTTTAAATTACCCGCCATTTTGTTCACGAACAGAGGTGAAACTCGGATTTTGTTCACTAGCGCAAAAATCCGATTTTCACCACGGTCGGCTGCACGTACACTTGTGCAGTAATCCGATGTTCACCACGGCCATTTGACGTTTGAGCTTTTAGGCAAACCGAATTGATAGCCGTTGTTTTCCATCTAGGTATTGTTTATCTATGCTAAATACACTTGACTTCATTTAAATTCTAATTCTTTCCAACTACTGTGTTTTTTTTGTATGTAACGATAGAGAGGTAAAAAAAATAATAAAGTAAAGAGGGGAAAGAACTTTCTGTGCTTTGCTATGAAAAGGCAAAGAGCTTTCTTGCCTTCTCACAGCACAGATAATAAAGTAAAAGAGGGAAAGAACTTTCTGTGGTTTACTATGAACAGGCAAAGAGCTTTCTTGCCTGCTGATCGTCAATCGGTCGTGAAGAAAATATGGGACATTTTTTTTTTATGGGGATAAGACATCTGTAGAATTTATTATCTGTGCTTCTACCGTAGAGAGTACTTTGTCAACTAAATTGTCACTAGAGTGTACGAGTAGTCTTAGGTTTTCATTTAGGGTACTATCACAGATAATAAATTATACAGATGTCTTATCCCCATAGAAAAAAATGTCCCATATTTTCTTTACGACCGGTTGACGATCAGCAGGCAAGAAAGCTCTTTGCCTGTTCATAGTAAAGCACAGAAAGTTCTTTTACTTTATTATCTGTGCTGTGAGAAGGCAAGGAAGCTCTTTTCCTTTTCAAAGCAAATCACAGAAAGTTCTTTCCCCTCTTTACTTTATTATATTTTTTTTGTGTGCTCATATATTTTCCCTCTCTTTCGTTACATAGAAAAAAACAGTAGTTGAAAAGAATTAGAATTTATATAAAGTCAAGTGTATTTAGGTATCTATTGGGCGCTTGAGCATGTGCAAGTGCGTGCACCTTCGTTTTCTGCTTGCGGGTTTGTGCATATACGATTTTTTTTTACGAACGAAAAGTAGGTAGGTAGCTATAGTAAATAAAAACCAAACTGTCAACAATTTACCAAAAGCGCGTGGACCTTCGTTGTCTGCTTGCGCATTTGTGCATACGATTTTTGTATGAATGAAAAGTAGTTAGGTATATACAAATACAAAATAAAAACACAGAGACATGTGATTTTGTTTTGTTTTGAGCGATTCGTACATAGGTAAATGAAATTTAGTCTGGTTTTTTTACACATGTTCAAAGGTCTTTGGATTTGAAAAATCATTAGTGGGAAGAATTAGAATTTAAATAAAGTCAAGTGTATTAAGGTTAGTCCAGTCAAATGGTGTTTTGGTCAGAAAAAAAATATAGAAGTTTTTTTATCACTTGTCTTTTATGTTTTAGGGGTCGCTGAATCCGAATTTCAACTTTGTTACTTCCAACGGATATGGCTTCACAGCGAAAATCGCAAAAAACCTCAACATTTTCGACCTTTTTTCAGTATTTTGCCAAAAAAAAAAACAAAACAAAATATACACTTTTTGGATAAAATTACCTTCTTAACTTTATAGAACATAACATTTTCTATAAAAATTGCTTATAACTTTTTTTTGTAAAATTAACGGTTTGGCCGGTAGAGTACGGTGAAATAAGACCAAGATTTCGTACTTTTTGGAAAACACAGTTCTATCGTTAGATTTTTGATTGTAACTCAAAAACCATGCTTCTGCTTAAACAACTTTAAATTCTCTACAAGTTTGATACCTTCATGACTTAAATTGGCGAAAAATTGCACCAGCTAGAGCGTGATGAAATTATATGTCATATTACAGGAAGCCACCAACAGGCTATTGATTATCTCATATAGAATGGAACTACGACGCTCCAGAATTTTTGTTGTAAAAATAATTCAATGGCTCATTGGAAATGAGAAAACCATGGAGCGTTTTCAAGAGCGAGGGTGAAATTTTGGGGAGGGGAGTAACTGCAGTCCTTTGGATTTTTTGCATATAACTTGAAAACCAAGCTAAATTTCGAGAAAATTCAGAAAACATTTTTTGTAGAGAATAAAATTTACTATAGAATTGACCTATTCAAAAAATTTTAAATATATTTTGTACTTGTAAAAATAATAAAATCAATTTTTTGTTTTTTCTTTTACATATTTGGCTATAACTCTTTTTCCAGCAGAGATAGGTATAGAAACTAGTCCACTGAAAAGAAAAATAATAAAATTTTCTTTAAAGTGACCTATCTTGAAAAGTGTTTAAGATACAAAATACGGTCGCTCAATGTAAGCCATTTTTTCAATTTTTATTACGTTTACCTCAACATTATTTGAATTCATATTTTATACAACAAAAACTGAATGTATTTAATGAAATGAGAATTATAAATTAATTTATTAATGATAAATGATTGTTTTTACAGCCTTAAACCACACTTTTGGTAATGTAAAAATCATACAAGAAAAAAGAAAATTAATTCATACAAAAATTAATTACAAATTTTCAATTCTAGATTTGATTAAATTTATTGAATATCTTCATCCATGTCTTCCAAGAACAAGAACAAGAACAAGAACAAGAACAAGAACAAGAACAAGAACAAGAACAAGAACAAGAACAAGAACAAGAACAAGAACAAGAACAAGAACAAGAACAAGAACAAGAACAAGAACAAGAACAAGAACAAGAACAAGAACAAGAACAAGAACAAGAACAAGAACAAGAACAAGAACAAGAACAAGAACAAGAACAAGAACAAGAACAAGAACAAGAACAAGAACAAGAACAAGAACAAGAACAAGAACAAGAACAAGAACAAGAACAAGAACAAGAACAAGAACAAGAACAAGAACAAGAACAAGAACAAGAACAAGAACAAGAACAAGAACAAGAACAAGAACAAGAACAAGAACAAGAACAAGAACAAGAACAAGAACAAGAACAAGAACAAGAACAAGAACAAGAACAAGAACAAGAACAAGAACAAGAACAAGAACAAGAACAAGAACAAGAACAAGAACAAGAACAAGAACAAGAACAAGAACAAGAACAAGAACAAGAACAAGAACAAGAACAAGAACAAGAACAAGAACAAGAACAAGAACAAGAACAAGAACAAGAACAAGAACAAGAACAAGAACAAGAACAAGAACAAGAACAAGAACAAGAACAAGAACAAGAACAAGAACAAGAACAAGAACAAGAACAAGAACAAGAACAAGAACAAGAACAAGAACAAGAACAAGAACAAGAACAAGAACAAGAACAAGAACAAGAACAAGAACAAGAACAAGAACAAGAACAAGAACAAGAACAAGAACAAGAACAAGAACAAGAACAAGAACAAGAACAAGAACAAGAACAAGAACAAGAACAAGAACAAGAACAAGAACAAGAACAAGAACAAGAACAAGAACAAGAACAAGAACAAGAACAAGAACAAGAACAAGAACAAGAACAAGAACAAGAACAAGAACAAGAACAAGAACAAGAACAAGAACAAGAACAAGAACAAGAACAAGAACAAGAACAAGAACAAGAACAAGAACAAGAACAAGAACAAGAACAAGAACAAGAACAAGAACAAGAACAAGAACAAGAACAAGAACAAGAACAAGAACAAGAACAAGAACAAGAACAAGAACAAGAACAAGAACAAGAACAAGAACAAGAACAAGAACAAGAACAAGAACAAGAACAAGAACAAGAACAAGAACAAGAACAAGAACAAGAACAAGAACAAGAACAAGAACAAGAACAAGAACAAGAACAAGAACAAGAACAAGAACAAGAACAAGAACAAGAACAAGAACAAGAACAAGAACAAGAACAAGAACAAGAACAAGAACAAGAACAAGAACAAGAACAAGAACAAGAACAAGAACAAGAACAAGAACAAGAACAAGAACAAGAACAAGAACAAGAACAAGAACAAGAACAAGAACAAGAACAAGAACAAGAACAAGAACAAGAACAAGAACAAGAACAAGAACAAGAACAAGAACAAGAACAAGAACAAGAACAAGAACAAGAACAAGAACAAGAACAAGAACAAGAACAAGAACAAGAACAAGAACAAGAACAAGAACAAGAACAAGAACAAGAACAAGAACAAGAACAAGAACAAGAACAAGAACAAGAACAAGAACAAGAACAAGAACAAGAACAAGAACAAGAACAAGAACAAGAACAAGAACAAGAACAAGAACAAGAACAAGAACAAGAACAAGAACAAGAACAAGAACAAGAACAAGAACAAGAACAAGAACAAGAACAAGAACAAGAACAAGAACAAGAACAAGAACAAGAACAAGAACAAGAACAAGAACAAGAACAAGAACAAGAACAAGAACAAGAACAAGAACAAGAACAAGAACAAGAACAAGAACAAGAACAAGAACAAGAACAAGAACAAGAACAAGAACAAGAACAAGAACAAGAACAAGAACAAGAACAAGAACAAGAACAAGAACAAGAACAAGAACAAGAACAAGAACAAGAACAAGAACAAGAACAAGAACAAGAACAAGAACAAGAACAAGAACAAGAACAAGAACAAGAACAAGAACAAGAACAAGAACAAGAACAAGAACAAGAACAAGAACAAGAACAAGAACAAGAACAAGAACAAGAACAAGAACAAGAACAAGAACAAGAACAAGAACAAGAACAAGAACAAGAACAAGAACAAGAACAAGAACAAGAACAAGAACAAGAACAAGAACAAGAACAAGAACAAGAACAAGAACAAGAACAAGAACAAGAACAAGAACAAGAACAAGAACAAGAACAAGAACAAGAACAAGAACAAGAACAAGAACAAGAACAAGAACAAGAACAAGAACAAGAACAAGAACAAGAACAAGAACAAGAACAAGAACAAGAACAAGAACAAGAACAAGAACAAGAACAAGAACAAGAACAAGAACAAGAACAAGAACAAGAACAAGAACAAGAACAAGAACAAGAACAAGAACAAGAACAAGAACAAGAACAAGAACAAGAACAAGAACAAGAACAAGAACAAGAACAAGAACAAGAACAAGAACAAGAACAAGAACAAGAACAAGAACAAGAACAAGAACAAGAACAAGAACAAGAACAAGAACAAGAACAAGAACAAGAACAAGAACAAGAACAAGAACAAGAACAAGAACAAGAACAAGAACAAGAACAAGAACAAGAACAAGAACAAGAACAAGAACAAGAACAAGAACAAGAACAAGAACAAGAACAAGAACAAGAACAAGAACAAGAACAAGAACAAGAACAAGAACAAGAACAAGAACAAGAACAAGAACAAGAACAAGAACAAGAACAAGAACAAGAACAAGAACAAGAACAAGAACAAGAACAAGAACAAGAACAAGAACAAGAACAAGAACAAGAACAAGA
>OX439483.1:278151916-278234235 GCA_949320155.1 Melangyna quadrimaculata
TATGAACCAACATGTGGCACATAGTTCGAAATTTAAAGGATTTGAAGCAGATGCTGAGTCCATTTTATTTTCCGCGGCTCAAACATGGGGACACAGAAGCTATGAAACAGTCGAAAAACTACTCCGAAAAAAAAAATGTATCTATTCTATAATAACGGTAACTTTTTAATAAAATATAAATAAGATAATTAAGGTGTTAAAAAATTATTGTCAATCAAGCAGACAGCACAGCCATGCTTTCATTATTTATTTTTTGTGTTAATGAAGAAACAAAAAAAAAATTGTATTTTAACTTTGATGTACACAATAAAAATCAATCTATCTGTCTATCTACTATTCGTTGCTCCTGTATCGACTAACATTCTCAAAACTTTATTGTTTTTCGTTATTCGAATAAAGGGCAATGTCCCGAGGCTTCTAAACGGAAATTTTGGTTTCGGGAGTTTCTACTTTTCTATCTTGAGTTATATTTTCTGAGCAATTTCTTTGGTGATAATTTACCTGTAGTCTTGGAGCACGTCTTAACGGACTGTTTGTTGGATCTTAATCCATTTCTCTAAGTTGTTGTCCGCGATTGCAATTGTTATTAAAATTATTATTATAATTTCTTGGTTGTTGGTTATAACCATGATTGTTATAATAAAAAGGTGGTCTAATATTAATATTGTTTCTTGGTAGAAAGGGATTGTGTGGGGTCAATTGTTGACGAGGGATGAAAATTTTAGGGTGAAAATTTCGATTACTGTGATTATTTCTAAACTGTCCTGGAATATTAGTATGATTGGTGAGGACTTTAGGAGTCGTTTCTTGAGTTTTATCTACATGTCTATTAACTTCTACAAAACCTGCTTGCGTTAGTTCATGAAGTGCTTCCTGTAAGGTTTTTGGTTTCAAAGCATACATTATTGTACGCATGTGAGTAGGCAACTTTTCACACATTTAATGCAGTGTTATTATTATGGGATACATCTGAGACATTATTTTCCTGAACAGGCTTTTGATTCAAATCGCATAATGCTTTTTGTATTTGGTAATAAAAATCTGTCACGATTCCTTCAAAACTAAAGTTTCTTAATTCTTCGTAAAGTTGGAATGAGGATTTTAGTCCTCCAAAATTATCAACCAGCACTTCCCGAATATCCGCCAATTTTATTAAGTGCTTATGGATTTCCATACATCTTTTTGCTTTCCCTGTGATATTGCTTTTTTAAAATATTCATGCACATAATTTGTGATTGGCCATCGTACTCACGTAAGGTGCGCATAATGCCATCAACATTGACTAGGATAGTATAGAGATCTTCAGATCTTCCATCAAATGCTTGCAACTTCTCTATATATACTTAAGAGGATCTAAAGTTAACCTCTTTTTCGGAACTTCTTCATTTTCGTTTGCCATTTTTGATACACTTCTTAAATCTATATTATTTTTTATAAACTTATAATTATTCTTGCTATCAATATTTCTTCTTAAAGATTGCGGGATTGTTGAATTCCGGATCTCCTCTAGTTGCTTAGTATGGATGTCATCAGTTGATGATGATGATGTTGAATTTTCTTCTTCAGCGTTGTGCAGGGTCATCTTTTAATTCTTTTAAAATTTCCTCAGAAAGCTCATTTATTTTATTTATCACTTTTATTATTTTCGGTAATTAATTCACTTTTCTTATTCAAACTTATTTTTACTGTAAATCAACTCCTGTCTATGAGATTTCACGGTATTACTATATACGTTAGGGTGAACCGTTAGTTAATTTATAAAATTGTTCAGTTATTCCACTTTTAATTTAAAGTTGATAATATTCACTGAGTTTAAGTTTTACACACTTTAAGATAGTTTTTACTAGTCATAACTTCAAAAGTTTCATTTACGTTGAATTTTGAAAATTAATTCACTAATAAAAGTCCTTACAGGTTCTTAACTGCGCCGAAAATGTTTTTGAGTTTTAGAAAAGATTCTTTTTTTCAAATATAAATCTAGAACTAACCTTTAGTCTAACATGTTGATCTTTTTTATAGGGTTTTAGGTATACGAAGAATATTCACATACAATGCTTATCTTTCTTTGTTTTTATATCTAGGGTCTTATATATACAAAGTATATTCACATACCATGCTTATCTTTCTTTGTTCTTATTTCTAGGGTTAAATGTAAACGAAGTATATTCACATACCATGCTTATCTTTCTTTAAATATTTACAGTGGTGTACGTGCTAAAATATATTTGGATGATTAATAGGAGGTTCAGCAGATATAACTTATATATATATATATTTTTTTTTTATGTTTTTTCTTTTTTATTTTATTTATTTATTTTATATATTTTATATATATATAAATTTTATGTTCAATGTAAATCAAAAAACGTTTACTTTTTTTTAAAATAACTTTAAGAGCAAGAGCTCTTTCATTATTGAGGTCTTCTTAGAATCTAATGTTACAAAATATGAAATATCCTCATTTATACATTTTCTACACTTAATGTAACGCATCGGCGTCGTGTTGTTTCCTGTTTGGTTTTCACCATTATCTTTTGTCTCGTCCTATGTTCTTTCCTTCTTTTTTAATTTTCCTTGGAATGAACAAGGGTTGATGAGGCATCCCTTTGTTCTTGGGTTTATTGAACTCATCTGTTCTTAATTGCTTTCGTATGTTTAAAAGATACTTTCTTGATTAAGGTGAGCTGCTGCCATAACTTCTCCCCTCTTAGGGCCAGTTTGTTCACAGCTGATGCTGATTATCTTTCATCCATGATTAGTGGAGCTGGGAAATCCTCAAATGTTTTTGTTGATAAAATTTTGTTTAAAAAATTCAAAGTATGAGTTGCTAATCATAGATTTCACTAATCAGCCAATTTTGGTTGATAAGCGTTAGTTAATTAAAGCCTATGAAAGTCACATACTAAATTTAACCTACTGTGAACAAACTGGCCCTTAGAGTCTTCCTTCATTTCGTTTATGACTGGAGGTTGATTTATTATAGTTTTATTTTGACTTTTTATTTTGTACAATATTATTGTTATAATGATCGTAATGATTAATACAATTGTTGAGAAACTTAAAATATACTGTGTTTCCTTTTTATGTTTTTTTTCTATTATTTCTTTTAAGTTATCAATGGATTCATACTTGATTTCTTCTAAATATTCACTCGAAAAATTATACTTTAATACAGGTATTATTTTTTCTTCTTTGTAATACTTTCTATTATAAATTACATTGTTTATTGTGCAGGGGACATCTTCTGTGACCCAAACAAAAATATGTTAAAGTGGTATATCCCATCCATCTCCTAGATCCATGCACCTGCATATCCGCCTATATATATTTTAAATTGTTGCGAACAACAACCACTTGTGTTGGCTACCACCAAGTATTACATTTTGGTTGGAATTATTGCAATTTCATGGCTGCCACACCAATCATCAGATTCCTTTTAGTGGTGCTTAGTCTATAGTTACAATTTTAATTTATAAATTGTTTTTGCCGTCAACTGGATTTGAACCTAGACCAAGCTACATCAGAGTCCGTTGCATTACCCATTGCACCACCGAGGTCACCTGATCGTGCCCATCCAAATGAAGGTTTTCCTTATTTACAATTGCATTTGGAAACTATCTCATTTCGACTTTTTAATAAAATATGCATCTAGGGAGTTATTTGCCAAGTATATTCATCTTTTTAATCTTTTTGTATGGTAAAAACATCACATATATTTCATAAAGTTTCTCCCAAAGCAACGCGAAATCGGCGCGGAACATTCGCCGACGGCAGTTTTTATTTAGCATATAGTTTTTTTGTCATTTTTGTTTTTATTGTGAATGTTTCGCTCTGCATAGTGAATGTTCCGCTTTGGTTTGGGAACGACTTATGGTGGATTTACATGTATCTGCATTTGGTTTCTGCACAAAAAAAAAGGGATATCAAATACGAAATGTATATTTGTTATATAGAGAGAAAAGATCAGAATGCAGAAGAACTTCATTTCTGCATTATAGGATAGTGCCATAATGCAGAAATGAAGACGAACATGTTCATCTTCTTGATGGTTCTCTTTCACTCGCTCGGATTTTTCGTATACATCTGTCCTGCTCTACTTTTCCGATGAAGATACATGTAAATTATTTTACCATTTTTTTGGCAGAAATATTGGCAACTTTGCCATTCGTGTATATCAGGCATTACTTGTGTATATTTTAATCCATCAGATTATCATATACCAACACTTTTTAATCACAATTTATTATTTACCCTACAACAGCTTCTCTGTTTGTATAATTAATAACAACAGCAACAGCTTCTCTGTATGCTTTATTTTCAAATCATATTTCTCGCATATTTTTCATAACAGGCAGCAGTTTTCTGCAGGTAAAATAGAATCACAATAGTCAGCATTCTGCATGCAGGTTCAAAACATACCTGGCAGAAATATATCATATTTCTTTCTTTCCTCTGTATTATAGTAATCATGTATATATTTTTGATGTTTGTAAATTTAGCTAATTAAGCAAAATTATTGTATAAATAGCATTGTAAGTTAATAAAATTCTATCATTCACGATCAAAAAGGTGTCCAGTCTACTTTATTATTATTGCTTCCCCCCACCAGTGGTAAGGGGCAATAATATTCACAAAAGAAAACAATCGCTGCAATATACAAAGGTACAAAGAACCTTTTGTATACTCCAAGGTCTGGTCAAGGTTTATGTGCCCTGAACAGCCAGTCGGAACAAAATAGTTCCGACTTTAACATTGGTGACCCCGACGTGATAGTATTCTGCAACCTTTCTGATCGTAAGTGAAGTCAGTTCCCGAGTTCGAGAATACACTACAGTAGTGGATATAAGCACTTGGTCTTCAGTCATAGACCAGGTTCATCAGTTTTGAGTTCCAGAGTTCCTGAGTTCGAGAATCCACTACAGTGGATAGAAGCAACTGGTCTGCAATCTAGACCTGTTATCAGCAATTCCTTGGTTCCAGAGTTCCGAGTTCGAGAATCCACGACAAAAACACTGGTCTGCAATCATAGACCAGGTATCAGCAATTCCAGAGTTTCCAGAGTTCCTGAGGTCCGGCTTCTATCAGAAACAACATGGATGAGTTGAAGGTGTATACCATCGTGGCCAGGCAAAAGATCATAACTGACGAGCTGTCACGACTCAAGATCAATGTTGGTAAAGATGGTCCCGATCGAAAAACAGTCGACTATAAGGCCAAAAAACTAAGATCTTTAGAAGCGCTATGGTTGGAATTTGCTAACAATCATGACCAAATTAAAGATAATGTGAAGGCGGACACTCCGTACGTGCAATCCAAAACGTACGAGAAGGTTAAACAGGAAGGTTAAAGCAAACATTGGAGTCAATTGTGCCCATAGATGCCGACCCGTCAATTAAATCAACTGGGGCTGGTTGTCCATCAAGTCTCAAGAAAACAGATGAAACACAGCCGTCCATAACAATTCCAGCATCTGATATAACTAGGGTTATAAGAAGGCAAAGAACCACAATACAGTCTTTGCAGCGATTGCTTGGTTGCCTTAAAAACACTTTGGAAGACACTTGGAGTTCAACCTTTTGTAGCGTGAAATTAAATACACTGCAAAAATACTGGATGGAAGCAGAAGAAACACATCGTTGATTAACGAAATTTCAGAGGATCCAAAACAAGATGGATACAACTTGGACGAGTTCTACAACATAGAAGCTGATGTCCAAGAGTATTTGATCTCTCTGACCAGCAGATCTGAACAAATCTCGACCCAGAATTTGTTGCCACCTAGCATGAACCTTTATCCACACCGCAGCAAGCCCTCAAACTACCTAAAATAACGCTGCCCAAGTTTGATGGAGATTACACTAAGTGGAAGCAGTATAGTGATCTATTCACTGAACTGGTGCATAAACAGAGCATAGCGGATTGTCAAAAGCTGTTTTATCTAAAGACGACATTAACAGGAGAAGCAGAAAGTCTTATAAGGCACTTCACGACATCAGATGACAACAATAGTGCAGCATGGCAAGTAGTTAAGGATCGATATGACAATCCTAGGCTTCTGGTTACAGCGCATGTTCAGAGATTACTGATGCAACCTGCCATCCAGAGTGAAGGCTCCAAGGCAATAAAGGTCTTGCATGACACCACACAAGAGTGCATGCTAAGTTTAAAGGGTTTAAACATAGACACTGCTAATTGGGACCCGCTTCTGATGTGCGTTTTGATCAAGAAACTTGATCGAAACACGCTTATACTTTGGGAGCAGTCACTCAAGCAACCAAAGGAGCTACCATCTTTAAACGAGTTGATGTGTTTCTTAGAGATGCGGTTCCAATCCCTAGAAGCATTAGGGCCAAGCTCAAGAAAATGTTCAGAAGATCAACGCCAGCGGCCAAGGCCGGACAAAGCGTATACGACGCTAGTAACAACAGACGCATGTGTCTCCTGCAAGGGCAATCACCAGTTGTACTACTGTGACAAATTTTTGAAATTAAGCCCATCACAGCGATTAAACTTGGTGCAAAGATCAAGGCACTGCGCAAACTGCCTTGGATCAGGACATGTCACCAAAGAATGTCATTCCCGAGGCTGTACAAAATGCCAGAAGAAGCACAACACACTTCTTCATTTGGATGTGTCAACCAGGCCCAAAAACGGGAAAATATTAGCATCACCAGTTTTAACAACCTCTACGGCAGATTCAGCAAGCCTTACTTCTGCAGCTGGAACCAGTCGCAGTGTCGGAAGGTCGACAAGCGTGTGATACTAGGCACAGCTATCGTTAACATAAGATGTCAATCAGGAAAGCAGATAGCATGCCGAGCATTGTTGGATTCTGGATCACAGGTCAACCTTATAACCGAAAAGCTAGCAAAATCATTAGGTTTGAGGGAGACTTATGAGGCGTTATGTGTGGAAGGCATAGGCCAAAGCAAACAGGCGTCCCATCGAAGAGTTAACATTGAAATAAACTCAAAAATCAATGGATTCTCTTCTCGAGTGGAAGCACACATTCTTCCAAAAATCATATCACCACAGCCATCACGGCCCGTCATAACATCAACCTGGAATATTCCAAACAACATTGTTTTGGCTGATTCACAATTTGATCATCCAGGAACAATTGACTTGCTTATCGGTGCTGAAATCTTCTATTCGACTTTGGTGGTTGGACAAATAAGCCTAGTAGATGATCTTCCAACACTGCAAAATACCGTATTTGGATGGACAGTAGTGGGAAAGGTATCAACCCCCATGTACAGTCATATGGTGGCAGCTTGACCAACAGATTGAAAAATTTTGGCGATTAGAGGAAGCAACTTCAACCACGGACAATTTCACTCAAGCCGAGAAACGCTGTGAAAATCACTTCATTCAAACTACAACCAGGGATTCTACTGGTCGCTTCGTGGTTCGGTTACCCTTCAAAGAGGCACCCTCTTGCTTGGGAGAATCAAAAGACATTGCGCTTCGAAGATTTATTGCCCTTGAGCGGAGACTTGCAAATGCACCAGAGCTAAAAAAGCTTTACAGGCAGTTCATGGAAGAATATCTACAACTAGGTCACATGAAAGAAGTGGCCCTTCAACAAATTGCAAAACCATATTACTTTTTGCCGCACCATTGCATTCAAAAGCCTGACAGTAGCACAACTAAGCTAAGAGTAGTATTTGATGCCTCCGCTAAAACATCCACAAATTTATCACTTAATGATGTTCTCTCTACTGGTCCAACAATTCAAGACGATGTCTTTTCAATGTTGCTACGTTTCCGCATGCCAAGATATGTGTTTACCGCAGATATTGAAAAGATGTACCGGCAGGTACTCGTAAGCGAGGAGGATCAGAAGTTCCAGCTGATTTGGTGGAGAAATAGCCCAAATGACGCTCTAAAGTGTTTCAAGCTCCAGACAGTTACCTACGGTACCACATCTGCATCCTACTTAGCCACAAAGTGCCTTCAAGCAATGGCTCAAGAAAACAAGGAACGATTTCCATTGGGATCAATGGCTCTGTCACGGGATTTTTACGTGGATGACGTATTAACTGGCTCTGACAAAATTGCCGAGTTGCTAACAACCCAATCGGAACTACAAGCAATTTTACAAAGAAGTGGGTTCAAGTTAAGAAAGTGGTGCGCTAATCATGCATCTCTCCTGAAGGGTATTCCGTTCGAGGACAGAGAAACAGAGCTAGACTTCAGCAGTAACATTGATGAACACATCAAAACGGTAGGACTAACGTGGATGCCGAAATCCGATCAACTCTGTGTCAAGACATCCTGGGTTGATAAAGTTCGAGTAACCAAGCGGTCTGCATATTCCGACATCGCACATTTGTTTGATCCACTTGGAATTATGGCTCCAGTGGTCGTCGTCGCAAAAATGTTTCTTCAGAAATTGTGGGAGTTGAAGCTTGATTGGGATGCAGCATTACCTCAAGAAATGCAGACGACATGGCTTAAGTATCGTGAAGGTCTACAATCTCTCAACAACATCAATATTGATAGACACATATTTGCACACAAAAGCCCCAAAAACGTACAATATCACGTATTTGCTGATGCTTCGGAAAAGGCATATGGGGCAGCAGTATACGTCCGATCTATTAGCAGTGACAATACTATCACGGTGCGATTACTATGCTCCAAATCAAGAGTAGCACCGTCAAAACAAACCAAATTAGCACAGCAAGCAACTATCCCCAGGCTAGAGCTTTGTGCCGCTTGCCTTGCCACTGAGCTCCTGCTTCGTATACAAAAGGACCTAAAGATCCATAATGAGCCAACATTCTTATGGACAGACTCAGAAATTGTTCTTGCTTGGATTAACTCATCATCATCCGCCTCACTCCCTATTTTTGTTGCTAATCGAGTAGCGCGTATTCAACAAAGTACAATTCCTCAGCAATGACACCATGTCCCTTCAAAAGAAAATCCAGCTGATGTCCTATCACGAGGGATAGGCCCTGAACGACTTCAAGAGTGCAACATTTGGTTCTACGGACCAAAGTTTCTTCATGGGGCCACTTCAATTTGGCCACCAAAATACAAACCAATTGAAGAGAATCTATCTGCGGGGGCCGCTGTACACGATTCACCCCCGCATCAAGAAGGAATTTCATCTGCCATCAATCATAAAAATTCCTTCAAATTAGCAGAACGAATAGTTGGCTTTTTGCTGTGATACATCCACAATCTGGGACAAAAGGCGACAATAACCAAAATCAGGAAAAACAAAGAAGAAATGTCAATTGAAGAAATTGAGTTAAGACTAGCAAAAATCAAGCTGAAAAATGGTCCTCTATCAGTTGTGCAACTAAATGAAGCAAAGAAGATTATCTACAAAAACATGCAACAAGAGCAATTCAAGGATGAAATCAAGCATCTGAAAGACGAGGGTGAAGTACCAAATAAAAATCCTTATAAGAGTCTGGCACCCTTTCTAGATGAAGAAGGACTGATTCGTGTGGGCGGGCGCTTAGAAGCATCGTCTTTGCCATACGACGCTAAGCATCCCATATTGATCCCATATAGTCACCATTACACTAGAATGATATTTGTTGAAATTCATGAAGACAACAATCATGTTGGCCCACAAAGCATGCTTTCAATAGCTAGACAGACCATTTGGGCAGTAAGAGGAAAGACGCTTGCTCGATCAGTGCTACATAAGTGTGTCGATTGTGCTCGTGCCACACCAAAGCTTTTGTCGCAACAAATGGGAAATTTACCTGCGGATAGAATTCAACCAGCAAGGCCTTTCATCAATACAGGCGTTGACTTTTGTGGTCCGATATCTACACACTTCAAGATAAGAGGCAAACGGCCTCAAAAATCTTACATTGCGATCTTCTGCTGTTTTTCCACCAAGGCCTGCCATTTGGAGCTTGTAACCGATTTAACTGCACAAGGTTTCATAGGGGCGCTTAAACGATTCATGGCCAGGAGAGGCCATTGCAGGAACATATATTGCGATAATGCAACGAACTTTGTTGGCGCCAAAAACCAGCTATCTGATCTAATGTCTTTTATGGAATCCGAGGCAGAAAGATAGAAAATAACATCCTCATGCACTACCAAAGGATGTGACTTTCATTTCATTCCACCACGTTCACCGCATTTCGGTGGTCTATGGGAAGCTGCAGTCAAATCATCGAAGCATCTACTACAGCACACTCTTGCAGGAGCATCATTGACATACGAGGAACTTGAAACTGCTGCCATTGAAGCTGAAGCTATTTTAAATTCAAGGCCAATAACTCCAATGTCCGATTCGCCAAACGATCTTACTGCTCTTACACCAGGCCATTTCCTCATTGGAGAACCTCTCATTAACAATGTTGATCCTAATGCAGCCACATCAGCTGATTCAGGGATTCTTGCTCGCTGGAATCTTGTAAAGCATATCAAAAATGAGTTCTGGCGGCGATGGTCACGTGATTACCTGAATCAGCTACAGCACAGGTATAAATGGAAGGAGAGATGTCAGAATGCAGAACCTGGAATGATGGTCATAATCAAGGAAGACAACACACCAAGCTTGCAATGGCCACTTGGACGTATCACTAACGTTATAACTGGAGATGATGGACTAGTTCGAGTAGCAGATGTGGGAACAGCTACTGGGATATTCCGTCGTGCCATACACAGATTGGCTCCACTTCCAGTTCCAATTCAAGATGATGTCAATCCAAAGGAAAAGGCAGATAACTCTTCAAGTCAGTGCTCATCAACTTTGCCACATTTGAACCAGAGGTCTGACGATGGTCCAGCACCCAAAAAAAGGTTCAAGCCTTCCATTGCATCAGCAACCCTTGCTATACTCTTAATGTTTCTATTCGCTCCCATAATAGCATGTGCTCCAGTCAGGATTCAACCGTTTCTGTCACAGCCAGGGATCTACTTCGAAAATTTCGGAACCTTAGGCGTAACCTCAAGTAGTTGGAATATAATTGCCTATTATGACATGGACCCTTATTGGACCGAATACCGTTCGATAGCAACCTATAGTAGAAAGCTAGCAGAAATTTGTCAATTACTCCCAAATAAAAACGAGACTTGCAAAGGGACACTCCTTCAATTTGACCGGATAAACGCAGACATCAAAAGGGATAATGATCTGTTGTCCGTAAAATCAATCAGTCAGAGAGCTCGTCGTGGAGCTTTAAATTTCATAGGCAATGTCGCTAATGCCTTATTTGGAGTCCTTGATGATGAATACGCCAACCAAATGTCCGCTACCATAAACACAATCAAACAAGATGAAAGTCATATAGTTAACCTTATTCGAAACCAGACTTCAATAATTGACGCCACCATAAATATTATTAAACAAAATGAGCAGGAGACGAGTTCCCGTTTTGAAGAGATAGACGAAAACCTCAAACAGTTCGCAGCTGTTGTTAATGATATAAGACAGCAATACCACCAGGAAAGGCTGCGTCAACTTTTCAATTCAATCGCACTGCAACTCATATTAGTTTCTTCACAATTTCAAAAGACCCAAGCTTCATTAATAGACGTAATGATCGATAATCATCATGGGAAAATAAACCCTCAGCTTATTTCACCTGCTCAGTTAAGACAGGAGCTCACAAATATAAAAGCAAATCTACCATCTTCAGTCCGGCTTCCAGTTACTCCAGACGAAATTTCGAAGCTGTATCATCTTATGAGCATTCATGGCAAAACTTTGAATGAACACATCATCTTTAAAATTGAATTGCCGCTCCTTAGTCTTGATGAGTTTGAGCTCTTCAAAGTGACTCCCGTTCCAGTTCTTATCGGAGAGTCATTTCTGACTATACAACCATCAACCGACTACATTATGATCAACCTACACCGTGACCAGTACTACCCCCTATCAACAATAGAGTTTCAAGGCTGTTTCTCCCTTACTGAAGAAAGGCATATATGCCACCTGCAACGTCCGATTTACAGACGTGGATCCGAAGTAAGCTCTTGTGAAATCAACTTCTTAAACTATGGTCAACAATCTCCTGCATGCAAGGTTGTAAGCGCCAATGATGGTCCTTATTGGATCCAACTGAACAAGCCAAACGAATGGATTTACGTTTTAAAGTTTAGAACCACACTAAATGTAGTTTGCAATGAAACCGTAACACAGACTGTTTTGGAGGGTTCTGGAATTCTGCAAATTCAACCCGGCTGCATTATTAAAGATAACTTCGTAACCTTACGTGGCCATTTTATTCAAAGAACGGTCTCTAGAATGTCACTCTCTCCAGCTGCAAACCTATCCAATTATGCATTACCAGACAATCTCACTACAGCTTTTTACGAAACCTTGCCTTACAAAAAACATTTGGAGGAATTGGATGCACTCAAGCGAGAACTCATAAATATAACTAAAGCGTTGCCTTCAATTATATATCAAAATGATGTGCACCAATTTACAGTGAGCTACGTCGCATTATTCACATCCATCATAATCCTACTGTGCTTGTTTCGATGGTCATACCGCTATTACTGCAAACCTAAGACAGTAATTTCAAAAGACGAAAGAAATCCTAGCAGAAAATCAGCGAACAATAAGGGCAGCCTCAGCCGAAAAACAGAAGAACTCAACGACAAGAATCCCAGCAATATATCCTTTGAAATGGCGCTATAGTTTCGAACATAGTTCAACGGGCGGAGTATGTATATTTTAATCCATCAGATTATCATATACCAACACTTTTTAATCACAATTTATTATTTACCCTACAACAGCTTCTCTGTTTGTATAATTAATAACAACAGCAACAGCTTCTCTGTATGCTTTATTTTCAAATCATATTTCTCGCATATTTTTCATAACAGTCAGCAGTTTTCTGCAGGTAAAATAGAATCACAATAGTCAGCATTCTGCATGCAGGTTCAAAACATACCTGGCAGAAATATATCATATTTCTTTCTTTCCTCTGTATTATAGTAATCATGTATATATTTTTGATGTTTGTAAATTTAGCTAATTAAGCAAAATTATTGTATAAATAGCATTGTAAGTTAATAAAATTCTATCATTCACGATCAAAAAGGTGTCCAGTCTACTTTATTATTATTGCTTCCCCCCACCAGTGGTAAGGGGCAATAATATTCACAAAAGAAAACAATCGCTGCAATATACAAAGGTACAAAGAACCTTTTGTATACTCCACGGTCTGGTCAAGGTTTATGTGCCCTGAACAGCCAGTCGGAACAAAATAGTTCCGACTTTAACAACTCTCATTCAAAAATAGAAATCCCTAAAGCAAAACTAAAAGATAAATTGAAACATATAAAAGCACTACTTCTAAAATAATTTTCCAACTTCTAGATAAATGTATGTTTATCTACTTCTTAATGTGAATTTCCTTTCAATAAAAAAATCAAATCTGTGAAGGAAAAATTTAATTCGTTTAAATAAAAAAAGTTCAAAAATCAAATATCTACACCGGCTTGCACACACGAATTTTTTGGCGAGTTCCTTACAACGAAAAAAAATTTGATCTGCAATCGTTGAAAGGAAATCAACATAAAAGAACCTACGAATTTCAGCACTTTTTGAACAAACCCTTGGATTTTTAAATTATCCTCCATTTTGTTCACGAACCGAGGTGAAACTCGGATTTTTTTTCACTTACACTAGTGCGAATATCCGATTTTCACTACGGTCGTCTGCACGTACACTAGTGCAAAAATCCAATGTTCACCACGGCCATTTGACGTTTGAGCTTGTAGGCAAACCGAATTGATAGCCATTGTTTCCCATCTAGGTATTGTTTATCTATGGTTCATATTTTTCTCTTTGAAAATGATATTACTTGTATCAAGAACACGGTTAATAAAATTCTGAGCTGTGTTACAAATAACTCCTTTAGGTTGTTTGGATATGAAATTGATGAGTCTACCCGATGACGTGGGTTTCTTCTACCAATCGAAAATTATTTGGTTTCCTTTTCTTATCACTTTCAAATCCAAATAGGGTAGTTCTCCCTGTATTTCCACCTCCACCGTGAACTTTAATTTATTGTTGTAAGAGTTTAGTGCATTAAGCGTTTCATCAACTTTTGAATATTTTATCACAGCAAACAGGTCATCTACATATTTAGTTTATGTTGTTGAATCAAACTCTAATTCCTCTCAACTATTGTCAACACTAAGTGAATTGGTATGCTGGTAAACAGTGAAACAACATCAAATGCAACAACCTGCAATTCACAAAACTGCCTTGTTCATCCCCCTTCTTGCCAATCGCTTGCTATCTTTACATATAAGAGACAAAGAAAAAAAAAATAGCATTCAAAACAGTGAATCGGCTTAGTACCCATTTATTCACCAATACAAAAGGACGAATAGACACCATGGAAAGATACAATGTTGTATACCAAGCGAAGAGATACCCACTTGAGATGTTACACATTATCAACACTGATAATGCAGTTAACCGAAAGTCTGATTGCGAAAACTTAAGTAGTGCATACAGTCAGATTATAAAGAGACCGAAACACTTTGCTTAATAATCAAAAGCCAATGCAGCGTATGCCTTGAGAAGTAAGACTTTCAAGTTGTTCATCCACTACAAGATTCCACAGCAAGGCTGACAGTACCCATCCCTGCGGATATCCTCTTGTTGTGATGAGTTTCTGAACATTTTGCCCTGCAACCATCTGGTTATATTTCGTTATGGGTACACATTTCCTAACAAGTGCTTTGTTAAAAGCCTCATGCGAGGTGTTGTCAAAGGCCGTTCCTTTGGCATCTAAGGCTATTTGCACAGTATTTGTGAGCTCAAAAAGGGCGGTCTCAGTAGATCTGCCCGTCCTATAAGGATGCTGGATGTTAAGAGCCATTTTTATTAATACTTCTGATCTTATGAAGTTATCAATTAGCTTCTCCAAAGTCTTCAGTAAAAAAGATGTTAAATTTATCGGCCTAAATGACGTTCGATGTGTTATATTTTTTCCGAATTTTGGGAATAAATATGAATTAAGCTCTTCTCAATAGACTTGCTATATGCCCTAGTGCAATGCTACTTCGAAGATGCTAATAAGGTAAGGCATTAATTCCTCTTTCCCTTTTTGTAGAAGGGCTAGAAAAAAATTGTCTACAGCCGGTGACTTAAAAGGTTGAAAAGTACTGCCCATTCAATACTTTGACCTGAGCTGATAGTTAAAGCTATCTTCCAGTCTTCCCGGTTTGGTTTGAGAGGTATTCTCTCCACTGTACTTCCAGCCATTGGAAAACTACCCGGAAAATTAGTATTTAATAGCAGAGTGGATCTTTGCTCCTCATCCTCCGTAAAGCTGCCATCAGGCTTTCGAAGTGCTAGAGAAGTCAGTGCCTTCTCTTTTGCTAAAGCTTTGTGCAGCCTTCTGCAGGAGTAGAGGTAATTCCCTCACGGAAAACCACAAAGCTTTTTCTTTTGGCTTTCCTTATTTCCCTCTTATATTTTGTTAACTCAGTAGTGTAATTGTAATATAGTGTAATTATTCCACTCCCTAGTTCTTTTTGCCTCATTGAAGAGTTTTCTCACATTGGATCTTAGCTTTGAAAGATTTTTGTTCCACCATGGAGCATCAACTTGCTCTTTTTGTGGTTTAAGAGGGTAACTGAGTTCATATGCCTCATTTATGCATTTTTGTGCCATGCAACACAATGGGGCATATTCATAGTCGCAGATAGACCCAGGTTTAACCAAACTACAGTTTAAGACAATTTTGACTCAATGAATACAGACCGGTTTTATTTACAAATTGTTGGTTTTATATTTTTATAAGATAATTAACTTGGTATACTACACAATTTTACGAATTTTACAGCCAACTTAGCGCGGTTTTCAGAAGCTCGCCGAATGGAGACATCACTATCGTAA
The DNA here is from genome assembly GCA_949320155.1 of Melangyna quadrimaculata. Lineage (NCBI taxonomy): Eukaryota > Metazoa > Arthropoda > Insecta > Diptera > Syrphidae > Melangyna > Melangyna quadrimaculata. The sequence continues at coordinate 278,167,770 of OX439483.1, forward strand.
TGGGAGATCTTAATGCTAAGGTTGGCCAGGACAACACAGCGTTGAAGCACGTTCTGGGTAACCACGGTATCGGGGAACGGAACGACAATGGAGAGCGGTTTGTTGACTTCTGTAACGCAAATCAGCTAGTCATTAGAGGTACTCTGTTCGAGCATAGGATCTCGCACAAGATAAGTTGGTTATCCACAGATCGTCAATGTACAGCGAACTTAATCGATCACTTTGCTATTAGCAAGCGCTTTAAAAATTGTCTTCTCGACGTCCGAAACAGACGCGGTGCTGATGTAGGGTTAGCTCGCGATCACCATCTTATGCTTGCCTACGTTCGTCTTCGAATTGCTTCAGTGGATGGAAATCGGCAAAACTTCCTGCGTACACCCAGGTACAATACCGACAGATTACGGGATCCTACAGTGCGCCAAAGATATAAGGACCGCCTCGCCGCAGAAGCAGAAGTCGTCAGCATTGCCACGCCAGAAAATGCAGACCAACACTGGAGCAATGTGAAAAAGGCCTTTGCAACTGCCGCAACTGAGTCTGTGGGTACAAGGCAGAGAAGCCAAAGCACATGGCTTTCTGCAGATACATGGAGCAAGATTAAAGAAAGGAACGCGATTAGATCCCAACTTGCGGCTGCCCCAGTAGGTGAGAGAGCCAACTTAGCGCGGTTTTCAGAAGCTCGCCGAATGGAGACATCACTATCGTAATGGGAGATCTTAATGCTAAGGTTGGCCAGGACAACACAGCGTTGAAGCACGTTCTGGGTAACCACGGTATCGGGGAACGGAACGACAATGGAGAGCGGTTTGTTGACTTCTGTAACGCAAATCAGCTAGTCATTGGAGGTACTCTGTTCGAGCATAGGATCTCGCACAAGATAAGTTGGTTATCCACAGATCGTCAATGTACAGCGAACTTAATCGATCACTTTGCTATTAGCAAGCGCTTTAAAAATTGTCTTCTCGACGTCCGAAACAGACGCGGTGCTGATGTAGGGTTAGCTCGCGATCACCATCTTATGCTTGCCTACGTTCGTCTTCGAATTGCTTCAGTGGATGGAAATCGGCAAAACTTCCTGCGTACACCCAGGTACAATACCGACAGATTACGGGATCCTACAGTGCGCCAAAGATATAAGGACCGCCTCGCCGCAGAAGCAGAAGTCGTCAGCATTGCCACGCCAGAAAATGCAGACCAACACTGGAGCAATGTGAAAAAGGCCTTTGCAACTGCCGCAACTGAGTCTGTGGGTACAAGGCAGAGAAGCCAAAGCACATGGCTTTCTGCAGATACATGGAGCAAGATTAAAGAAAGGAACGCGATTAGATCCCAACTTGCGGCTGCCCCAGTAGGTGAGAGATTTAACATCGAGTCTCAGTACCGTAGGAAAAGGAAAGAAGTGCAGCGTAGTGTCAGACGTGACAAAAGGAGGCGCGTAAATGTTCTCGCAGAACAGGCAGAGGAAGCAGCATCAAGGTGCGACAGTGGTACCGTCTACAAGATAACCAAGGAATTGGTTGGAAACAACAACTCCCGGAAACAACACCTCGTCAAGGATGTAGACGGCACCCTGCTAGTTACGGATGAGGATCAGCTCAGGAGATGGAAGGAACATTTTGCTAGCGTGCTCAACCACATAGGCGATAGCGGAGGTGTTCCAGCCCCTAACCCAAATGAGCTATTCGTAGAAACTAGTTCCCGTATTCGCACCTGCCCTCCCAGTTTAGCCGAGATAACATCAGCAATCAAATCCCTCAAGAACAACAAAGCGGTAGGTTTGGACGGAATTCCCGCTGAGCTCTACCAAGCAGATCCACAAACATCAGCGAAGTTGCTACACCCCTTAATAGCACAGGCATGGGAGAACGAAAGTTTCCCCATTGAATGGAAAAAAGGGATGATCGTCAAACTGCCAAAAAAGGGAAATCTTACGGATTGCGGAAACTGGAGAGGGATCTGTGTCCTCCCCGCGGTGGCAAAGATAATGGCGAAAATAATCTTGGAACGAATCAAAGAACATCTCGATTCTACTCTCGACAAAGAGCAAATGGGATTTCGTGCAAGCTCATCCTGCATTGATCACATCAACACCTTGATGATCATAATAGAACAATGCGTGGAGTTCCGTTCCCCTCTTCATTTGCTCTTCATCGACTTCGAAAAGGCTTTCGATAGTTTGAATCGAGATTTCATTTGGTCAGCTTTACGTAGGAGAGGAGTACCCGAGAAGATTATCGCCGTTATAAAGGCTACCTACGAGGGTGCATCGTGTCAAGTCTTACACAACGGAAAGGTATCAGAGGACTTCGATATCCATAGCGGAGTTCGTCAAGGATGTTTGCTATCTCCGCTACTTTTCCTGGTGGTTATAGGGGATGTCCTTCATGCAGCTCTAGCCGAGCAAGCGCGTGGAATTCGATGGACGATGTTTTCGATCCTGCAACATCTTGATTACGCTGACGATATTTGTTTGCTCTCGCACAACATTATGGATCTTCACCATATGGTGACTTATCTGGAATGCGAGGCAAACAAAGTCGGTTTGAGGATCAACACCGGGAAAACAAAAATCCTCAACATTTCTGAATCTTCTTCTCAAGTTGTCGTTGCGGGACAGCAGATTGAAGCGGTGGACAACTTCCTGTACCTCGGTAGTGTTGTCTCAAAAGACGGCGGTGGTACGGATGAAGATGTTAACTGCCGAATCGGCAAAGCTAAAGCTGCTTTCGGCATGCTGTCTAAAGTTTGGAGGAGCAACGTCTACAGTACGAAGACCAAGCTGCGACTGTTCCGGTCGAACGTAGAGTCAGTACTACTATATGGGTGTAGTACATGGAAAGTGACCGCCTCTGTCACAAGGAAGCTACAAACTTTCGAAAATAAATGTCTCCGTAACATCCTAAGGATTTTTTGGCCGAACACCATCTCCAACCAAGAACTCCTTCGGAGAACGGGCCAAAGTCCTATTGACATCGTGATTAGGAAAAGAAAGTGGCAGTGGATTGGTCACACCCTACGTCGTGGTGCAGACTCTATTGCAAGACATGCAATGGAGTGGGATCCACTCATCCAAGATGGCAGAAGACCTGGAGGCCAGAGAAAATCTTGGCGCAGAACAGTCGACAAGGAATCACAAAAGCTCGGTAAAAGTTGGGGAGAGCTAAAATACATTTCCAGAAACCGAACGAGATGGCGTGTAGCGGTAGTTGACGCCCTGTGCCCCTTAGAGGGGTCAAGGATCTAAGTAAGTAAGTATACTACACAAATAGCTTCAAATATTTTGAAATGATAACCTTAAAAAATAGAATCAACGTCCGAAAATTCAACCAAAGCTATGTTTAAGTTAGACCCAGGTCTAAAACGACTATGAATATGCCCCAATATGTTCTAGTTCCAGGTGACTTTTTGTCGTTTCTGCTGGACATATATGTACCAGGTTTGTTTTAGGAACGTTTATATTAAGGTTCCAGTTTGTTTTCTTGGGGTTCCTTCCAGAGGTATTTTCTTAAGAAGGCTCTCTAAGCTAAACACTATTATTTTGTGGTCAGACAATGAGGGTTCGTTGGAGACTCTCCAATCCCTTAGTAAGCGACCTATGTTCGGAGTACCGAAAGTTAAGTCTTAAACTTCTTTTCTATTTCTAGTTACAAAAGTAGGGGTATTCCCTACGTTAAATATATCTATATTTTTCTCGATAATAAATCCCGTACCCCCCGTAAATCCAGGATTCATGGATCAGGACCAGCCCAAGGTTATCAGCTGTATATTTTCTCGTTATGAGGGCTGATACCGCCTTAGCCTGATGTAGATTTACCTGAGCTAGGTCCAGCGTCCGTTCATTTTTGTGTTTTAGGAAGTGGGTGGCAATGCCCCATCATCTGCAAGCAGATCGTCTTCCTCCTCTTCTGTCGGAAGCAGTTCTTCTTTGTCTTCCCGGATAGGAGAGAGGTCCATGCCTTCTAAGTCTCCGTGCGTTGGACCTTTGGTTTTCGGGGGGACATCTGGGATGTTTACCTGTTAATCAAACAGTGGGGAAAGAAGGGAATGAGGGGCTGGTTGGAAGTTTAAGGGGATTTGTGGGATCGGTAGGGCAGATAAGGGAGCGGAGGAGTTGGTGCTTGGATTGGTTCGTGGAGTTTTGACGGTGTCCAGTGATTCTTTTCGACTTTGCTAGGCTCGAAGAAAGACGCTAGCATAGAATGTTTTCTTAGACCACAAACCTGGATTGTCCCGAATTTATTATGAACTTCATGGTCTGCCTTCATAATAGCTTCTGCTGATTGGGCATCAATGTTGACCACTAACAATTAACCCTTTCCAGTCTCAAGGCCAAGGATTTTTTGTCCTCCTGACCCATACTTCTTGGAAGGAACAGTGTAATTGTGTGCATCTTGGGAACGTCATCTCCCAAACATATCACCAATTCCACGCCCTTCCAAGTGCTCAGCTTTGGAGCCCTCCCGATCATCCAATCTGCCGTTTGTTGACCAGCACAGTCAACCACCAGCAAACCTGGTCTGAAGTAGAGGCCATTCAACTTGAGCTTTGTTTCTCATCCTTTGGAGACTTCCTCAATAATAGCGTCCTCTTGTTTGGTAAGATCGTCGTTGCCTAGAGTGAAGCGTGGGTATTCCTTCGGCAGGACTGCAATTCGAACGGTTTTTACAGCATTTGCATAAGAGATAACCTTACGTTCGCTGCCTTTTGCAAATGCGGTGCTTGAACCCGCTGCTTTTGCTGCCGCTACTTTAGGTCTTTATTCCTCTTGCCTTTGGGGAGGAGTAATGTGATGGCTTTTCCTCTTACCCTGTTCTTGGCTCTTCGAGGGCTCCTCTTTGAGAAGTTCTTTCATCTCTTCCACCTTTTACCTGGCTTCCTCTGGGGTCATCCCCTTATCAAGGAACCGAAAGTAACACTTTGTGCCCGCCCCGCTAAATCCTTTTCTGCACGGGTCATCCAAGCCTCCTGGTTCACCCAGCTTCGGCAGAGGATGAGCCCTTCTACCGCGGCTGTTAGGTGGTCTTTTTAGTGGTTTCGAGGTGCTGCTAGATGGTGGTGTTTTCTCATCATTGCTGTGTTCCAACTAACACTTGCTCGGGAGGTATTCGCCCCTGACCAGTGGTTGATGTACTTGCAAGGCATATTCCCCTTGCCCGGGAGGTATTCTCTCCTGACTAGTGGATAATGCTCCTGTACTATCTACCTGGCTCAGTAAATTCCTTGGAGGCATCCTCTTAAGGAACTGACTGACACCTGGACTCAGATCTTCGCCCTGGAGGACTGTCACATGTGATCCGCATACTCACTCGCAGTTTCATCCCGCGGAGTGTTGAATTTTGTGTGGTTTTCGTTGTTTCTTTGTTTTATTTGTTTCATAACTTGTTCCCACGAATAGCTAGAGAAGGGGTGGTCCGTCATATCAGAGCTCCGCAGGATATGGTAAGGTCATGGGTACTCTTTGATTCGACCTGTTTTCAAAGAGGTACCGTTAGAAAACAGCTGGTATACCCCCTGACTGCAAACCATCCAATAGGCACGCTCCACATTACACCCTGGATTAGGGGGGGCAGATCTAACCGTTTTTGGTTAGCCCAAACTACGGCAGGTCAGATGAATCTATGAAACTCAAGCCTTCGGACCACGACAAAGTGTCTGCCACAACACAAGGCCGACACAAGCATAATCATTGTGTGAGCTCTGTCAGACGCATGCGCGAGAAGCATTTATTTTAATGAATTTGCCTCAGCGAAGTGATGTCAGAATAATTTGTTTCTATAAAACCTGTGAAGAGCTGGTTATGCAAACATAATTTTAATCATCCTCGCAGTCGCATGCGCGGGAAGTAATAATTCCGATTATTTGGACCTATCGAAGTGTTGCACACTAAACATGAAAGCATTAAAAGCTGGTACTTTGCATGGAAATTAGTATTGATGTGAAAATAAGCTACTGCTGGCTGAATTATTCACAAATTATCTTAGTATGAAGCTCTCATTATTTCTCAGTTGTTTTTTTTATTACATTTAAAACGTTTTTTAATATCTATACTACATAGCTATTTTCCGTTGAAAAAACTAAATGATGTTCGTTTTTGTTTATGTTTTTTTATTTTGGCAAATTAGTGTTTTTAAAAAAGATACAAAACAAAATTGTCAGTAAATGGTTTGTGTACAAAATGAAAAGTATATATTTTATGGAGCATAAAAAAGTTTTTATATTTTTTCTCAAGTCAAAGCATTTTTTGTTTAAAAAGCCAATCGATTTCAACGAAGATTGAACTTATATTCCAGTTGTTGTCTCACAAATTGTATGTTTGTTTTTGTAACCACTTCCATGTTTTCTCTAATGAGTGATCATGGAAACGTTAATAATTAAAAAAAATAACATTAAGTAAAAAAAACTCCCTTGCAAAGCAAAAGTCAAATGGTTACCTGTTTATTTTTTAAATTAGTTTATTTCGACAGGAAGCCCCAAGGCAGTTTTTAGGAAGCTAATTTCGGTTTCAAGTGGTTCCAATTTCCAATAACCGACTTCAACCAACCATCCTCGGTTCAAATCCCGCAAAATTCATCAAGTAAGTAATGTGTTTTTTTTTTCAGATATAAATAATTATTGTGAATTCAGTTCCAGAAGAAAATCATTACTTGCATGAAAATAAATAGAAATAAAAATAACGAAAATCTTTTTATTTTGTTTTGCATTATATATATATTGAAACACTTGAACAAAACTACACTACTACATTTGCACTGTTTGAGTGTAGTTTTGTTCTATAAGGCATTAGCCAAATAAATTGCGTACTACCAATAAACCTGTAAAGGATTGCTTAAAAGCCTTTCGAGCTTCTTAAGTGGGCCAAATGTGTTTCTCTAAGGCCTTATAGAGGCAAATTTGCTAATAAGATAGACCCTAACAGAAGTTAAATTGTTAGTTGGCGTCGAAAATATCAGTTTTTCGCATGAAACTCAGAAAACGTAAATGCTATCGAAAAGTGTTTCATACAAAACTTGTACATTATGCCATTTTCAAAAAAAAAAAGTTATGACTATTTTTTGTATTACGACCCACCATTAGGAAGATATCGTAATTTCAAAAAAACGTAAAATGTCGAAAATGGTTTTTTCACTTATAACGTCAAATTTTTGAAACACAAAGTTTGTACATTATGTGAATCCCCACAAGAAATCATTATTTTTTTTTTTTAAATAACCGTTTGAAAGATATAATTTTTTTTTTTAATGTTTAACAAAAAGTTCAAGTTTCTGTTTTTTTAATTTTTACTCTTAAAAGCACAAGTTGTCGAAAAAAATCTTGCGCTCAGTTTAAATATCATAATATTCTTTTCAAAAAAATATGTAACTTTTTTCCATACGAGGCAAAAGTCACAAGATATTGAGACTTCAATAGTGTCAACTGTCAAAAAAACTGGTTTTCGCATAAACCCTAAGCTGAATCGAAAAATTATATTAGCAAAATCTGTATACTATGTAATATTATACAAGCATACATCAACAGTTTTTTTTTATAAGCCATTATTTTTATAACATCATTATTTAAATAAAAACACTAAGAGTCTACAATACCGGTTTTTGTCTATTTACTCTTAAATGACGTACTTCTCGGAAAATATTTTATACCTATTTTGGAGATTTTAACATTCCCTAGGGGAAAGATCATCACACTTTTTTGCGTATAACGGATCAGTTGCAAGATATTGATATATTTGGAACCCATTAACATATTTTTTGAAAATTCTCCTATGGTTTTTATTACCTATTAAAGGCACTCACGATCATTTTTGTTGTTGTTGTTCAAAATAAAAGAGGACACATGAGTTTAAAAAGAAAAACATTTCGGTAAGAGAATAGGGAGTTGTTACGACGCATTTGATTGCATTAGTTCTATGAAAATAAAAAGTGATGCAATCAGCTCAAACTATTCAATAGTCTTATTCCATATCGTGAGTCGAAGACATCACTTCCAATATAGGTTGTTAATTTTATTTAAAAAAAATATATATATATAAAATCTATAAAAAGATATGCGCTTAATTTAATATCTCAATAAATTTTTTCCGAAAACTGTATGTTTTACCATTAATATAACTATTAATTCAATGTAATGGAGAATTTTGTCTGTAGTCTTAAATTTACGGAACCGTATACCTTTGAAAGGCATATGAATGCTGTATATGCTCATAAGATTAAATGCCCTCTGTGATAAAAACCTATACGCGAAAGGATTCGGTGATTAAACACATCCGTAAGCATCATATCAATAACACGTAATAATAATAATAAAAGAAAACGAGATGAAACTAAAGATGGCTCCACATCTTCATCAAATGCTTCGCAAAATCGTCAAAGTGAAAATTGTGAAAAAGACCTGAGTACCTACTTCTGAATGGTCACATCACAAAAGAACCAATGAGCATGAGAGAAAAAGTAAAGTTCCAGTTATTAATACGCGGTTTAACAAAATTAGACAGTGTTTTGAAGGTAAAGTGCAAACCTATTCATTAGACAATACAGATGAGGGGGTTATACATATTGACAAATTTCTATAAGAATGTGAAAGTAATATAAAACAATTAATTGAAAACTGTATTGAAACTAAAAGATGTGTTAAGTTTAGTATCGAACTATTCGCTGAATTTGTAAAATACAGTGCTTTGCATAAGTATAAACGCACCTGTAAACGCACCTGTTTTTTGTGTCTGTCTATTCGTAATGGTGGGTGAATTTAGGGTTGACTACGGCAACATTCGGGGACTTAGGCAGAATTTTTGTGCTGCATATGTTCATGCTGTGAAAAACAGGCCAGCTGTTTTGGCACTAAGTGAAACCCAGGTAGGGGAAAATACCGATCACTCGGAATTCAGCTTATATGGTTATAGCTTAGTGCCTCTTTTTTTCTCCCATCATGGTCTCGCCGTGTATGTTCGTAATGATGTTGCTTATCAGCTTCAGCCACAATACGGTTCGTGTTTCAATACCAACTTTAATTTCATGTGGTTTAAATTCACCGTCCATAAGCGCATCATTCATACTTGCTTTATTTATCGTTGTCCTAGTTTGGATAGTAATTCGACTTCCAACGAATTCGATGCACTATCCGACACCATCCAGAGAATTTTTTCCCATTTTCCGCACAGTGAAATAGTTGTTACGGGGGATTTTAATGTACATAATTCTTCGTGGCTACGCTACTCGGGTCAGACAACACCCGAAGGAAGGGATGCCAACATTTTTGCTGGGTTAAACAACCTGACTCAGCTTGTTGACGGGCCTACTCGAAGTCCTGACGTTTCAGGTCAGTCCGCCAACACTCTAGACTTGTTCCTTACCTCTGACCCTGATAAAAACACCATTAGTGTATTATCGCCTCTAGGCACATCAGACCATTGTGTCATATCTGCTAATTTCTCGTGCCAACAAACCTTAGTTAAAGATAACAACACCAAAGAGAACCGTTTGGCAATACGAGAAAGTAAACTGGGACGGTCTCAATGATTTCTTCAGGAACTTTAACTGGTCACTATGCTTACTCGATAGTGACATAGACTCCAGCGCAGATATGACCACAAATTTAACTCTTTGTGGAATGAGAAATTTTATCCCGAATATGGTGAAATCTATCAAACCCAAAGAAAACTCATGGTTTGATTCGAGCTCTTAAAAAGTTATTAGGGTTAGAGAAGTAAGCTTCCGCTGTTATAAAGCCAACCCTACTGAGGAAAACCGGAAAAAGTTTCAGCAAGCTAGAAAGACCTGTACCGTTCATATTCGACGAACCAAATTTTTACATGATCAAAAATTACGGCAAAAACTACTACAATGTCCTAAAGGTAGTAAATATTCTTGATCATTTGTAAAAAACATACGAAATACCACCTCGTCCTCGGTTCCAACACTCGTCTTTAATGATACCCCTTTTTTCAGCTCGCAAGATAAAGTCAATTTGCTTGCAGCTCAGTTTCCTGTTAATTCGACGCTGCCAGAGAGTATTATGACTCCTCCTGTACTTGAGAGCGTAAATGATTTTATGGGACAAATCTTCTGCGTAAGCTTTTCCATCTGTCCTACTGGTCTCTTTCAGAGTGGATGGAAAAAAGCATTTGTCCAGCCTGTCCTTAAAAAAGGCGTATCTTCTTCACCCTCTAACTATCGTCCAATTGCACTTACGTCCATTCTTTCCAATGTCATGAAAACGCTGATCAATTTTCAGCCCAAGAAATATATCGAAGAAATAAAGCTTCTTAATGACCGGCAGTACGGCTTTCGTAGCAATAGGTCCACTGGTGATCTAATGGTATATCTCACCGAACAGTGGAACAAATCTATACATCGTTTTGGAGAAAGTAAGATTATTGCACTTGATATTTCAAAAGTGTTTGATAGAGTTTGGCATCAAGCTCTCTTATATAAATTCGCGCATTTGGTTTCCATGAATCTCTTCTTCGATGGATTAGAAATAACCTTTCGGACCGTTCAATACAAGTCGTATTGGACGGTTTCAAGTCTGAAATCCACAAAATAAATGCTGGTGTTCCCCAGGGCTCCGTTTTGTCTCCGATTCTCTTCCTTGTTTTTATAAATGATCTTTACCCTCAGCTTCTCATGTTCGTTTACAGATTCTCATCCATGTCCTTCGGATATGGAACTTGAACGACAGCGTATGATAATCTCATCTCGACAGCATTGTCTAATGGGGAATCAAAAACCGCGTAGAATTTAATGCTTCAAAAACTCAATGCTGTCTCTTGTCGTTAAAGCGAAATCCACCCCTAATGCCGCTATTCATGGGCGGCACTTGCATCGAGGAAACCGAACAGCTCTCAGTTCTCGGTGTGTGTGTTACAGACCACCTTTCGCGGAATGACCACATATTTGAGGTCGCCAAAAAAGCTGCTAAGTGTTTAGGTTTTCTCCGTAGATGCAAGAAATTTGTCTCCCCTTCTTATCTGGCTGTGATCTACAAAGCCTTTATTCGTCCAAAACTTGAGTACAATTCTCATGTTTGGGCAGGAGCTCCAAAAACTCACTTAAGTTTATTGGACAGAATACAAAAGAGAGCTTTAAAAATGATAGGTGAAAGATCTTTAACGGATACAATTACATCTCTCGAACACCGCCGTAATGTTTCATGTCTCTCCCTATTTTACCGCTTTTTTTTATAATAAGTGTTCTAGTGAAATAGTCAGTTGCATTCCTCCCCTTAAACAATTCAACCGTAATACTCGCGCTTCTAGGAATGCCCATCAGTTTATCCTCGAGCCCAACTTCAGACGTACTGTTAAGTACAGAGATTCTTTCTTCAGTCGCACTTTACCCGTCCCAATTTTCCCCTCTCATTTCGATATGCAAACATTCAAAACCAATGTGCATCGGTATCACCTTTTAAATCCTCTCCTACTAACCTAATCGCTCGTGCTATATTAAAAACATTAATAATATAAAAAAAAAAAAAAATGGCATCAGTATTCAAGTATCCTAAGATGTAGGGCTATTCTTAGAAAAATTTGGAGATTGGGTCGTTTTACTGTAATTTCATACAAGATCCAGAATCTTATAGAAAGAGAATAAGACCTGGGGGTCCGCAGACGCTGACACATCGCAATAATAGCCGAAAAATCAATGTTGCATCTAATTCGGTGTATTTTTTGAGGGAAATTCGTTACGAATTGGGGTTAGGCGTTTCATTTTCGACGGTTTTTCGTACTTTAAGATCACTTGAAGTGCCCTTTACTATCTATGCAAAGCATGTCCCGATAGTCTTTTCCTACTTAATGAAATGTTAATTTGATCCAACTCTAAATAAACTATTCAAATATATTCAAATCCAATTCTCACAATCTCCATGGTTGAAAAAATTTATTTAGAACAAAAGCCACCACAAAGTTTAAAAAAGATCAGCGCAAGCTTTGCAATAACGTTGTATTTGGCAAAACTATGGAGAATGTTGATAAACGAAAAGATGTTGGAATTGTAGATTCAATAGAGAGTAATGGAAGAAACTTCGGTTGTCGCGCTCTCATAGCTAAACCTAATTTTCATAGCATTTTCGAATTTGCCGAAACCCTGGCTGCTGTTCAGTTGAACCGTATTCATACTGTGTATAATAAGCCTGTCTACTTAGGCTTTTGCGTTTTAGAGATTTCAAAGTATAAAATGTATGACTTTCAATATGCTTACGTGAAGCCTAAATTTACTGTGATAACCTTCAACTCGCTTATATTAATATCTATTCCTTCATTTATCAAATAAGGACAGATTATTTTTATAATGATATAAAGACTGAAATTGCAGATAAATTCCATACTTCTGGCTACCCCCTCAATAACCCCTATGCTATTGCTCAGCTCAATATGAAAACATTGGGGTATATGAAAGATGAAAATAATGGTAAAATAATGAAAGAGTTTATAGGCTTAAGAGCAAAAATATACAGCATAGACAAAGAAGATTCAGCTCTGATAAAAAAAATCGAAAGGCGTTAAATCAGCAGCTGTAAAAAATTAACTCTAAAGAATTACAGAGATTGCTGGCTACACAAACAAAGATTTTATAGTAAAATGTTAAATTTCAGATCTAGGCAACATACTATATATATACTGAATGCATTAACAAATTAAGTCTAAGTTGTTCTATGGGTGCTGTGTACCCACAATGACACAATGAAAAGAGTTGCTACGTTAATTTGTCTAAACAATCTTTACTTTTATTTAATTTAAGTTATAAGTTTACATAGAATTAATTTTCTTAAAGCACACCACCGACCGAGGCGACTGCCAACACCAGAATGTTCTTTTTCTATGTTTTTCTTAAAGAAATAGAAGATGGCCGAAGAAGATATCAGATGGACATGCAAACTTATTGTCCATCTCTTTCTTAACGTTCAGGTTCTTAGTTTCAGTTCAGGTTATTAATTTAAGTTTGCGGACGTGGAATTCCGTCCGCCACATCACTCCCCCGCCAGTTGAATGTAAATGGTTGTATTCAACGATATCTGGGGCCTATTTCTCCGCTACTACAGCAGCTACATCAACTACATCTGACAGCAACGTTCTACAACTACATCAACTACATTTTTCTGTTTCATAACTACAACTGGAAGAGTTGTATGATGTAGCTGGATGATGTAGACCTAGACCCCGACTACACCATTCGTTTTTTCGAATACAAAATGTATAATTGTTAGATAGAGAGAAAAGATCAAAATGCAGAAGAACATCGTTCCTGCATTATAGGAAAGTTCCATAATGCAGAAATGAAGACGAACATGTTCATCTTCTTAATGGTTCTCTTTCACTCACTCGGATTTCTTGTATGCATCGGTCCTGCTCTACTTTAGTGCATTATGCAGACGCAAACAAAATGTAAATCCACCATAAGTTAGCAAAAAACGATTTGAATAAAAATGATTACGAGTATATTTGAGAATGAAGTGATTAAAAAACTTTTTTTTATCACAAAATAACCCCAAAATCCATGAACGTCAAAATAACGAAAGAAAATTAATAATAAAAAATAATGGATTTTGAGATTTTTAATATTTTTGATGATGATTTCGAATTCAATATAAAGGTTAGACCGCACTCGACGGAACTGCATTAAAGCGGAACTACACTTCAGACGGATTCGTATGAAATTGTATGAAGTTCAGTAGCCGTTTTGTGCAAAATAGTTCATACAATTTTATACAAATAATAATAATTTGCCGCGTCGTGAAGTGTAGTTCCGCTAAAGTTGAGTGCGGTCTTGCCTTAAGAGTTCAAAGAAGGCAAAATATATATTTAGAACGTCTGAAGAGAAATGTCGACAACAACTGACTTCAAATTACATTTTACGTTGAATTTTTCGAGATAACATATCTCAGTGCAACGTGAACAAGGCCATTTAAATTGTTTTTTTTTTTTAGAAGTGGGATATTTGAACTTTGAAGAGACACAAATAAATAAAATAAAAATGGATTTCGATATAAATATTTTCGACGAAGATTTTGAATTCAACATAAGAATTGAAAGAAGGCCGAAAGTGTATTTACAACGAATCAATTTTCATTTTTACAAAAAATCAAAAGATAAATCATACATTTTTTGAATTTCTGATGTTTAAATACAAAAAAAAAATACTTACATTCGTATATTTTCTTTTTAATGTAGCAATTTTATTCTGTTACAGCAATCACAGCAAATATTTTTATTGTGAAAATGTAACAAAAAATTACAGTAAGATGTACTACAACAATGTAGTATCAAAAGCTGTGAAACAGAATCATACATTTTTCCAATATTTCCAGTCGATTCTCCAATGCTACATTGATGTACTACACCTGAAAAACCAATGTATGTTTGAAACAGAAATGGTGTAATACAACTGTTATACTACTACATTGTAGCTGATGTAGTAGCGGAGAAATAGGCCCCTGGTTGGAAGACGAATTTCTCGACCTATTCGAGTTCTTTGATCGGATACAACGGTCGCTTGGTTCTCAACAAAGGTAACTTTTTTCTTGGTGGCAATTTTTGGTTTAGTCTGCGCGTCTGTACCTTCTTGTGCTTCCATAAAACATGGCTTTAACAGGTCGATTTCGATAATAGATTCTTTTCCGTTATTTAAAATTTTAAACGTTTTCTCGTTACGAGTAAGCACTTTAAACGGTCCTTCGTAAGGTTGTTGTAATGGTGCGCGTACCGAATCAGTTCTAACAAATACGTGAGAGCATTGGTTAAGCTCTTTAAATACGAAAGGTCTATTGTTGGAATGACGTGCTGGCGCGGTTGAACGAACATTTTCAAAGTAATGATATAATTCTTTAACAAAATCTGATTGAGGTACAGCCGCGGTATTGGTTACAAAAAAATCCGATGGTAAGCGAATGTTTTTACCAAAAACTAGTTCCGAGGCACTTGCTCCGAATTCTTCGCGATAGGTTGCTCTAAGTCCCATTAAAACATGCGGTAGCTTTCTAGACTATCGAATGTCATCGTGAAATTTCAGTGCTGGTTTGAGGGTACGATTCCACCGTTCGAGAAAACCATTTGCCTTATGGTTGTAAGCCGTAGTGCGGTTGTGTTTGACTCCTAGGCGCTTACATAGTTCATTGAATAGACCAGATTCGAATTGTGATCCTTGATCAGAAACTATGACGGAAGGTATGCCGTAACGAGAAAATCAATTCGTAAACAGAGCACTTGCCACCGTTTCCGCTGTAATATCCGAAATTGGAATAGCTTCATGCCAACGAGTGCATCTATCTATCACCGTCAGTAGGTACCGAAAACCTTCCGAGGGTGAAAGAGGTCCTACGAGGTCTATGTGGATTTCGTCGAATCGTTTTGAAACTGGAGGAAAATTTCCAAGTGGGCTTCGAACATGCTTCGAAATTTTTGACTTTTGGCAGGCCATACCATATTACGACAATCCTTGTTAACACCTGGCCAAACAAATTTTTTAGTTACCGCTTTGACTGTCGATCGCACCCCTTGATGGGCTGAGCTGTGAATCGAATCAGAAACCATTTTCCGAAAGTCTTTGGGTATGTACAGACGAGGAAATTTGCTTGGTAGATCGCATACAATTGTTTCATTTGATCCCGGAATACTAACACTCTCAAACTCAAAGGATGTATCAGATGAAAGCAAATGTTGCAACTATTGATCACTGCGTTGCGCAATCGCGATAGCTTGAAAGTCAATTTCAGTTGGCATGGAGATTTCATCCAGTCTCGAAAGCGTATCTGCCACTATATTCTCGCTTCCCAGGATATACTGAACATCTGTGGAAATATTGTCCAATATAATCGAGATGACGAAGTTGCCGAGGTGAAGCTTTATATGGTTTTTGTCGAAAAGCGAAAGTGAGTGGCTTATGATCCGTGAAAATAGTGAAGGGTTGTGCTTCAAGATAATAGCGAAAGTGCTTGATTGAGAGATATATCGCTAACAGTTCTCTATCATAAGTACTGTATTTGCGTTGAGCTCGGTTGAGTTTGGTTGAATAAAATGATAGGGGTTGCCAGGCATCCTGATACCACTGCTGCAAAACACCTCCTATTGCTAAATCTGATTCGTCAACACATAAGGAATATTTTGTGTCGGGTATTGGAAATGATTGCAGAGTAGCCTGACATAACTCGGTTTTGCAGCGTTCGTATGCGGCAATTGCTTCTAGTGACAGCTCAATAGCAGTTTTATCAATTTTTTTCTTTTTTCCTTTAAGGAGTTCTGTTAGGGGAAATTGTATTTCGACTGCTTTAGGTATAAAGCGCCTGTAAAAATTTAACATTCCCAAAAATCGCCTTAATTCAGAAATATTTTTGGGAAGTTTGACATCGGCGATTGCTTTTAGCTTTTCGCGAAATTACATTTTTCAATATTTATAACTAGACCAAACTTTTCTAACCGCTCGAACAGAATCAAGAGGTGATGCAGATGTTCAGTGGAATCTTTTAAAGCCACCAGGAGGTCGTCTATGTACACAAAACAGAATGGAAGATCTCTGAAAATCGAGTGCATAAAACGCTGAAACGTTTGAGAAGCGTTCTTTAGACCAAACGTCATCCTGGTGAACTCAAAAAGACCGAAAGGTGTTGTAATTGCCGTTTTCGGAATGTCGGATTCTTCTATTGGTATTTGGTGATAAGCACGAACTAAATCTATTTTAGAGAAAACCGAGGTGCCGTGCAGTTGATGTGAAAAATCCTGAATGTGTGACACTGGGTAGCTGCAGGTTGAGTGGCTGTGTTAAGCAGACGATAGTCCCCACAGGGTCTCCATTCACCATTTTTCTTCAGAACTAAATGTAAAGGTGTCGCCCAGGAACTGCTACTTGTCCGGCATACACCTTGTTGGAGAAGAAAATCAAATTCCTCTTTAGCAGCTTTGAGTTTGTCCGGAGGAAGGCGACGTGGCTTACTTTTTATTGGTCGAGTGGACCCTGTTAGAATTACATGTTTAATATTGTGTTGAGTCGGACGTACAAACACATTTCCCTTTGGCACGATGTTGATGAGACGATGGATGTCTTCATCGGTCGAACCTTGGACTAAAACTGAAAGCGTAAGCGAAGAACCTTGCCTTACTACACCGGACGCACCTAGAGTGAGGATCAATAATACGACTGTCCTTCAAGTCAACTAGAAGTCCAAATGTCCGGAGAAAATCCGCGCCTAGGATGGGCTTGCTCACATTGGCGTACACAAAAACCCAAGAAAACTTTCTGGTCACGCCTAGATCTAAAACAAGTCGTGGACGACCATAGGTTGGCGCCCTTGAACCATTGGCCGCAAAAAGTTGATCTGCTTTGGGACCGCGTCTCTTCATTGCTATCGTCGCAGGCAGGACCGAAATGTCTGCCCTGAAATCTAAAAGAAAACTCTGATTGTTTGCTAAATCGCGAATGAACAAGCGGCAGTTTGAAAATGGTATGCCCGAGTCGCAAGCCGCTAACGACTGGGCCTTGAGTTTTCCGATTGCATCTGATTTTGACTGCGATAATTACAGGGAGGATCGCATTTACGAGCTTGACTACCGAAACGTCGATGATACCAACTGAACTGATGAGCCGATCGATCCCGAGATCTAAAATTTGCACGGGGCGAAACCGACCTATTTCGCAAAGTACAATTGTTATTAAATTGCCGTCGAAGGGCTGCAACTTCCGATTGTAATTCCTCGTAAGGCATAGCTGCACTTCGCGAAATGACTGCAGGCGGGTTAGATTCGCGACTATTATTGTCTACTGAAAGCACTTCTTGAGAGTTTGGAACTAAAGTGACGATTCTGTCGGCTGTTCTTGCCAGAGTATCAAAGTTATCTGTGAAACACGTTAATATAGCTTGAGCTGTTTGTAGCAGTCGCTGCAACTATAATTTTCACGACTCAGTTAATTGAATGCCTGAAGCTAGGGCCCGCATTTCCCTCAAAAGTTCACTGGGTTTTCTATCCCCTAATGCAGCTTCTTGTAAAAGCTTCTGCAATCGAATATCTTCAGATTCAGTGAGACGAGAAAGTATCGTAGATTTAAGATGTTCATTTAGACCGCTCGCGGGCGGATTCAAGATTATATCCCTACAGAGATTAACCGTACGCGTGTCTAAGTGCCCGAGTGCTGTAAAATATTTTGAACTATCTGATCTAAACTGTGCCACCCAGAACTGGCCTTCCAAAACTTTGAACCAAACGTCCGGATTATCCGGCCAAAAAGGCAAATTTTTAAAAGCTATTGCATTTACTTGAGCCCTAGCGGGTTCTATACCGCCACCTACATCACTGGCGGAGAGTAAAGGCGCATTAGATCCAGTGCTACTCCTTAGATCATCTTCTGTTCTACCCGTTGGTGATGAGTCAGTCATCTTGGCGATGGTGCGCTTCTACCTCTGTGACAATCAAAAGAGAATAGAAAATTTTAATAAATGAACAAACAGAGGCAAAAATTATATTTTTAAATGAAATTTGTTTCTGTTAAAAGTAATTACCAAAAATATAATTTATCAAACATATAAAATTTATAAAAATAATTGAAAATATGTGCGAGAGGCACTTATAAAATCATTACAACATAAAACAAACGACACAAACACTAAACACAAAAGTAATCGGTGCGGTGGCGTCTGCTGCATCATCGGAATAGGTGGATAACTGGATTGTCTGCTCGTTTACTAAAGAGCTTTGCAGATGAAAACCATCTGAGTTATTCCGTTGCTGGTTGCTGCTGTAACTGTGGTCAATCGTCATACGAGGTGCGATGATAGAGAAAACTGTTTTCCCGTTGCTGATAAGTGCCGCAATTTGGAATCAACGGTACTGCTGTTGCCCTTGCGCGGAGCTGTACCTTATGAGTACCGTACGAAATTCGGCACGTGATTTGGTGTAGTATGGCGCTGTTGAGTTGAGGTGTGACAGTTGAAAATGAACGGAACCAGGACGTTTGCCCTTCGCTGGTATCTGGCGGCTAATTTTTTTGAGGCTGGTGTTCAGATTGTCGAGGGCTAAGCCTGAAACAATGTATAGCACTGCGCACTACCCACTTTTTGAGCTGTTCGATGGTGGTGGCAGCCTGATTTCTGGAAGCGTTGTCGATTTCAGTGTCCAAGATGAGGACGCTGTTGGTTGTGCCAGACAGGTGAATACACCGGGTAGAGGACGCCGCAGTAATATAATTGTGACTGCACCTTTGGAACTGTTCCACTACTTGTCTGTGGTCTGCTTATAAAAATGCTTGGTGGTGTGCTTTGAATAAACGGTGTGTTTCCATCACGTCGGGGTCACCAATTATGGGTGCTGTGTACCCACAATGACACAATGAAAAGAGTTGCTACGTTAATTTGTCTAAACAATCTTTACTTTTATTTAATTTAAGTTATAAGTTAACATAGAATTAATTTTCTTAAAGCACACCACCGACCGAGGCGACTGCCAACACCAGAATGTTCTTTTTCTATGTTTTTCTTAAAGAAATAGAAGATGGCCGAAGAAGATATCAGATGGACATGCAAACTTATTGTCCATCTCTTTCTTAACGTTCAGGTTCTTAGTTTCAGTTCAGGTTATTAATTTAAGTTTGCGGACATGGAATTCCGTCCGCCACAGTTCCAAAGATAAAAGTTTGATATGTAGTAATAATATTAATACACTTGCTTGGATTCACTGTCGGAAAGATTATATTCACGTAATTTTTGTGCTTTTAACATGAATTCTTAAACGTAATTAACGTAACTTTGTGTTTTTTTAACGTAAATTTGGTGTTTAAAACGTGATTTTTGTTTTTTTTTTTGTACGTGATTTTTATTGTATAAATTTCATTTTTAACGTGATTTTTGTGTTTTAAACCTAAATTTCGTGTATTTAACTTGTTTTTTTTTTTTTTTTTTTTTACGTAAATTTCGTGTTTTTAACGTGATTTTTATGTTTTTTTCCACGTAAATTTCGTGTTTTGAACGTGATTTTTTGTGTGCTTTTGCGTAAATTTCGTGTTTTTAACGTGATTTTTGGGGTTTTACGTGCTTTTGGGTTCTTTATGTAAATTTCGGGTTTTTTACATATATTTTTTGATTGCACGAGCCGACAAATCATCAAGACACCAACTCACTGACCTCCTATTCGCTGAGTCCGAGGGTACGCTGGGTAACTTATCACCACCAATCCCGCCACCACCACCACCAAAGACAGAAAGCTCCGCCGTGTTTTAAAACCTAAATTTCGTGTATTTAACTTGATTTTTTTTTTTTTTTTTTTACGTAAATTTCGTGTTTTTAACGTGATTTTTATGTTTTTTTCCACGTAAATTTCGTGTTTTGAACGTGATTTTTTGTGTGCTTTTGCGTAAATTTCGTGTTTTTAACGTGATTTTTGGGGTTTTACGTGCTTTTGGGTTCTTTATGTAAATTTCGGGTTTTTTACATATATTTTTTGATTGCACGAGCCGACAAATCATCAAGACACCAACTCACTGACCTCCTATTCGCTGAGTCCGAGGATACGCTGGGTAACTTATCACCACCAATCCCGCCACCACCACCACCAAAGACAGAAAGCTCCGCCGGAGAGTTCAACCAGTCCCGCCAGATCACTCCACCACCACCACCGTCAGAAAGCAAGACAAAAAGCTCCGCCAGTACCACCAGAAAACCGCAGGTTCTGGGTTTGATGATATCTTGCCTCTAGTTATATCTAGTGTCTTGCATTTGTCAATGCCGAACGACATTTTGATATCGTTGCCAAAGGAATCCGTAATGCTCAGCAGGTGGTTGAGAGGAGATTTGGTGAAATCATATAGTTTAAGATCGTCCATGTACAGTTAGTTATTGATCTGGTGTGTAGGAGTTCTCTCTTTTTTTAATTTTAAATCCGTATCCTGTTTCTTTCAAAATGTTGCTGAGTGGATTTAAAGCAATGTAAAACCATAAAGCACTTAGGCAGTCTCCTTGCAAGATACCACGCTTATTGGGATGGTGTTCGTTTTGCTTTGCGGCAGTCCTCCCTTTATTTCTATTGTTGTTTTCCAATAAATCTTTACTTCTTTAAGAAAGTCTATTATAACAGGATTGATTTTGTAGATCGATAGGACCTCAACTATCCATGAAAGTGAGATGCTATCAGAAGCTTTCTGGTAATCAATATATCCAACGTAAAGATTCCGTGTAGTCTTCGACGCTTGTTCAAGTATGATTTGGTCGATGGTCAGTTATTCCTCTGGCCTCTGGCCCCTCTAATGCATCCTTTCTGTTCTTCCGGTATGACGTCCTGCTCTGTTAGATGTTTATAAATAGAGTTATTGATGCATGCTGTTATTATCTTGTACAAGGTTGGGAGGCATGTAATTGGTCTTCCTTCAGCTGGGTCTTGACTGAAACATCCTGACTTTGGTAGCAGATAGGTTATTCCTTCAGTTAGGAAATCCGGAAATGCTCTGGGATTTTCAATACTGATGTTAAAGAAGTGAACTAATTTTTTGTGGGTTGATGTGAGCCTCTTATACCAAAAGTTTTGTACTTTGTCTATTCCCGGGGCTTTCCAGTGCTGAGATTTAGCTATTTCAGCGAGTCGAGTGAGATGACTCGCCTCACTCGCCGACTCATCTCACTTCACTCGCAAAAGCCATTTAGCTATTTATGTGAGATGGGTTTCTTCGAATTTAGTTTCGAACAAAAAAAAAAAAAATGTCATAAGTGAATACCCTCTATACAGCAAAATTATTTTATTGATTTTTCACAAACAGCTGAGTCTCATTGTCAGTTTTAGAAGCAAAATGTAATAGATTTCTACTGGTTGGTCCTTTATTTGATACAAAGCCTGTATAACTATACTGGGTGGGGAAATGTTTTATAAATCACTATGCAACGTTGTATACAGGCTACATAAATACTTATACACTGCATAACTATTCACCCGTTTAGAGCTGTTAAGCGAATTCTATTAAATACAGCTGAGAATATCTCTGGTCATACAAAGACTATCCTTTGTTTTGTTGTCTTTTTTTAGTTGTGTGACAGCTATAATATGTTTCGCATTGAATCTTTAATAATAAACATACAAAATGAAACCATTGTGATTATTTTAATTCTATTTCATAAAAAAAAAAATAATAAAAAACAAAGTGAGCTTTTATTTTCGTTTACATTTATAAAAACTAATTGATGTAACAATTTAACGAAACGAAAACAACAAAAATAAACAGCAAAAAAAAAAACAATTCGTGCTGCTAAGTGCTGAGTGCGTTGTCATCCGATTGGATTCGTCAGAGTTTCTGCATGGTGCAGTTAAAAATGTGTTCATAAGTTATTATTTATGTTATTATAATTTCCTTTAAAACTTAAATTATCAATAAAAGGTTGTTTCAACAGAATTAGATGTTTTTGTTATTTTATTTCATATTCATGAATAGATGTGACCAAAGAACACATATACTTATTCAAAATTGTTAATTTTACCAACACATTCACCAAGTCACCTGCGAAAAGCCAGGCGAGTAATCTGACAGTTTAAGCGAGTCACTCGCTCACTCACTTTTACTAGCTAAATCGATTTTCGATGAAAAGTGACTCATCTAGCTAAATCTCGGTACAGTTCTGCGCTTTGTTCAAGACTTCTTTGAGATTGTCCAGGGTTATTGTGTGGCTTTCCATTGGTGTTAGCCTTGATGATCTTACCTTTTCATTAGTTATCCATTGTGCGCTTGGGTTGTGTTGCACTGGCTGAGACCATATTGACGACCAATACTTCTCAGTATCTTGCTTAGTAGGCAATCAATCTGTTTCGTTTTCAAACGTCTATAGAAGGATTTTTCGTTTTTATAGAAGCGTATGTTGTTTGTTTTTCTTTTCTCTGAGACCATGTATTTTTGTCTCCTAGTTTTTATCACAGAAAGCTTTTGTCTGGGGAAATCGTTCATTACTTTCGTACCTTGAGTGGTTTCGGTAGGTTTGGCATATCCTGTTCACGTTTATCTTGAGTCTTCTCGGTTTGTTGCCTTTTAAATATTCTTTGGGGATGATATCTCACTTTGAAGCTTCTTGATGCCATTTTCTAGTCTTTTCAGCCATGGTTTTGGCACATCCCTATGCTGCTTTTGTTCTCGGTGTTGATGCTTCGGTGCTATCCCCAATAGAGTTGCTGTCATTTGTGCTGCACAGTATGTTATGGTGTGCAGTTCATCCAGACCGTCTTTGTCCCGTATAACACTGGGGATGATGGCATCGTTTAGGTGTTTCAGTATCTGGCATGCTTTTCGTGAGGTGTTGATCCTAGCTATAGATGGTCTTAAAGCTGGGTTGGTTTTGTCAAATATGGAAAATAGTTCCCAGAATGTTTCTGACTTTTGTTCCTCAAAACCAACGTCTGATGATCCGGTTTCATTATTGTCAATATTCTGTCCCTCGTTGTTTATGAAGTCGTGAGTCGGGTGGTCAGACTCTTCTGTTTCGGGTACATTTTGATGGTCTGTTTGATTAAACTGGGTTCTTATTTGGTCTCTGATGGCTTCAGGAACAAGGTTGTTCCTGTGTATAGCTCTGATCTGATCAGCGAGTCGTTGTTCACTCACATTTTAGTCCGAGTGTGAAGATGTAAACGCTGTGTGTAGACGTGTCCGATATGCTGTCATGTTACTTTCCCTATCTGTAGTTATATAATAATGGCGTAATAAGGATTCATTAATGTTTCTCGTCCATTATTTGATTGGTATGTGTTTTCCATCTGGTTTTTATTTCCATTTTATACCTCCTGGCAGGTGTATTTTTAAGGCTGCTTCTAACATGAAGAACAGACACCCACCTCCATGCTGCCTGGTTGCCAATATGGGATGAAGGATTTTGATGTTGTTTTTTTGGAATTATTATTATTGAGTTTTGCCTGCACTTCTTAACTTCTATGAAGTTGGAAATTACCTATCCCGGGCTATGCCAAGGGATTAGACTCTGATGGGGCGTAGACCATGTTCTAGCCCTTTAGGTCGTGTTGGTTTATTGTAGGAATCGTTGCACTATGTTGCATGTATTCAGGATCACAGATTTCTGTATAATCTCTAGCGTCTCTGTAAGATTATATTTCTTCAACTGGTCAATAAGGTATTGCGGTATCAGTCCAGTGGTGGATAGAATTATTGGTGATATATCCACTCTTTCCATATGATACATTGCCTTGATTTCTTGTGCCGGGTCCGTATATTTTTCAATTTTTCCACTGTAAGCCGACAGGATGTTGGAATTCAGCTATATCAAACAACGTTATTTTCTTTCCAATTTTTTCAAATAAGACGATGTCTGGCTGTCTGTTATCATCGGCCTATCTCAGTAAAGCTAAGAGCTGCTGTTTTCTAATACAGGTGGCGGTTCGTACTTATAATAAGGAAGCTTTTGCTTAACAAGATTATTTTGCATCGCCAAACCTTGGTGTATGATTTTCGCTACCTGGTTGTGTCTTGCTATATAATCATATGATGCTATAAGCTCGTACATCTACCTATGATGTGGTCAATAGTCTCTGCGTTTCTCTGACAGCGTCGGCATGAGTCATTTTGTATATCTTACCGTAATACAAACTTGCGGTAGTTTTTAGTTGCTATGCCTTTATCTTGGATAGCAATTTTAAAACCTTCCGTTTCCGCAAAGAGACAACCACGTTGAAGCCATATATTTGAACTAGGTATGTCGATAAAGCTTTGATGTAACTAAAATGGATGAACTACGTGCAGACTTTTGCTTTTCCATTGCTCCACGCGCTGTTCACGAGATAGAATGTTGGGTGGTTTCTCGATCTCGATTGATTTTAGGTTAGGGGCCAGTTAT
Source organism: Melangyna quadrimaculata (assembly GCA_949320155.1). Taxonomy (NCBI): domain Eukaryota; kingdom Metazoa; phylum Arthropoda; class Insecta; order Diptera; family Syrphidae; genus Melangyna; species Melangyna quadrimaculata. The sequence goes on from OX439483.1 coordinate 278,192,559, forward strand.
AGCTATCATTGAAAACCATCATTGAAAATATTAATTGCCAATTTTGAGAGATTTTGAAGAAAAAATAAATGATTATTTTGATGCCAAAGTAAAGCTAATTGACTTAATAATTATTTCTAGGTAAAACAAAATTCAATTCGGCACAACTTTTCTCACAAAATGACTTTTAGTTTTGCAATGATGAACTACCTTACCAATGATCATTAAAAAAATTAAAAGTTACGTTATGGGGAAGATATGGGTCAAAGTGAATTTTTTTTTGAAGGAGAAATAATTTTGAAGTCGTAAGCTATATTTCTGCATTCAAATATTCAATGATTAAACTTTCGAAGGGTCTCAATATCAACAGATAACTTTTTCAATAATGGTTTTCAATGATAGCTATAACTGGCCCCTTAAGTGGAGTATAATTCTTATCTGCTAGACACACTGTTCGAATTAAATGCGAAGTTTCGACTTGACCTCTGAAGTATTCTCTCAAGTTATTTATTTGCGAAAAATGCAGATTTGGTAAGTCCAGGATACCTCTTCCACCGTCTTCACAAGGCAAGGAGACTCTTTCTATTCCACTTCATGGATGATGACATAGGTACTTGGTTAAGGTGGTTCTCAATAATGTTGACAACTCATCAAGGTTTGTATTTGAGCAATCAAGAACACCAAAAGAATATGTTAATATTGGGATAGCCTACGTGTTGGTGGCTTTTCGCTAGTAACCAGCTTTTAAATGGGACTTCAAAATTTTTGTTAGTCTCTGTTGAAACTTATCTCGCAGTATCTTCTTCAGCTTGGTTTCACAAATTCTTCTCAGTTGCCTAAAGCCTAGGTATTTGTAGCTTTTTTCTTGGTTTAAATTGGCTATGATGTTGTTTTCGTTTAGAATGTACCCTTCGCTGTCCGCCTGTAATTTGCCTTTCGATCCCAAATTTCATTCCTATGTCGTCGCTAAAGTTTTTTACTCGTTAAATCATCCTATGCATTTTTTCCTTCTTATTGGCATAGAGTTTTAGATCATCTACATAGAAGAGGTGGTTTATAAGAAAGTCGTCAGTTTCTGATTTTAACTTAAAACCAAGGTGGAGATTTTTAAGCATTCTACTCAGCGGGTTTATACAAAGGCAAAACGATAGAGGGCTTAAGGCATCTCCTTGGAAGATTCCACATCTTATGGGTACAGCTTGACTCGTGTTTTGTCCAAGGTGAAATTTGACATTCCACGTTTCTATCGTTGTTTTCATGAATTTTCAGTAGGAATATATGACGAAGACTATCAAACGCTTTTTTGTAGTCGATGTATCCCATGCTAAGATTGCGTTTTCCCTGAACTACTTGATGAACTAAGATGGAGTCAATTGTTAGTTGTTCCTTGCAACCCATTGAATTTCTGGCACATCCTTTCTGCTCTTGTTCTATGATGCTATATTTGGCGCAGTGGTCATAAACACGGTTGGTATAGATTTTGGTCAATAGTTTGTATGTCGTCGACAAGCATGTAATTGGTCGGTAGTTTGATTTATCAAAAGTGTTGTTTCCTTTTGAAATTAGATGTGTGTTACCCATTAAGAAGAACACAGGAGTCTCGCGTGGATCAATTAAAAGCATACTGAATGGTACAGCGAGTAAAGTGTGGGTCGGTGTGAACTTTTTCAACCATATATTATGGATTTTGTCTGGGCCAGGCGCCTTCCAGTTACTGGTTGCAAGTATTGACTTCCTCGCTGGAGATATCGGTGTTCTGCATCTCAGTGTATCTTGCATTATCTTCAAATACTTTGGATAACTATTCGGTGTCGATATTTAGGTTTTTAGGTTTGCTTCATATTTCACTCCAGAAACGCGTAACTTCTTCTATCGGTGGGGTTTCACAGTTAAGTTGATTTCCCCCAGGCTGGTCTAATTGACAGAAAACTGCTTTTGGTTTCTTTCGAAAAGGGAGTTTTCCAATTTTCGGGCTCTACTTTCTATATATCTTACGAGACGTTGTCTGTGCACGCTATTGTAAGAGATTGTTTTTTTCCCATAGTTCTAACTACAGCTACAGCGCCTGACTATATCAAGCAGTGTAAATCTTCTATGTTTGTTGCTGAAGATAAATAGTTAGGTAAGATGTCCCTGCTTACAATACTTGCCAGCTCGTTTACTCTTCTGTTGTTATAAATCCTAGGAATGCTATCTCTGCGAGAAGGGTCACTATTTTTATTTTATGATAAAGGCTGCACGAAAATGTTTATCGAGCATTGATGTTATCCGTGCCTGCTCTTGGGTAGTTATTACCTCTGCTTGAATCACATTCAAGTTTTCCCTTTGTTGAATTAAAGAAGTCTCTAAAATAGCATAGGTATTTTGGGTGTTTTCTCTGCTCTCGGTGGTCTCTTCCAAATTATTGTTGCTTTCCGATTGGTCCACAGCTGATTGGCCACAACTCTATCATCAGTTGCTTCATTTAAGGTGGAGATCTGGTTTGCGGCTTGTGCTTTGATGTCTTGGATTTCTGGTACAGATAGAAGCTGCTTGGTCATAATTGCTCTTCTTCTATCTTCCAGATTTTGTTCAGTAATTCTAGTTAGATCAGGGTATTGGGTCAAACATAGTTCCCTCATTTGTGTTCTATAAACATGCAATGTTCCAATATTAGTAGAAATGAAGTAGGAACGTATAACTGATTTATTCATCTCTGTAGTGCATTTTATACGTTGCCTGCGTAGACCTGGTATCGTGGGTGCAATGGTATTCCTTGGCAAAACACGTCGGGTTGCAGGTTGTGATGGTTTTGGGTTTTCTAGGTCTGGGCTACTGACATCTGACCACCAACGGATCGTATACTGTTACCCCCAGCATTGGCTTCAAGTGCTGGCCGCCTCAGGCAGCGGCAAGATGTCGTTTAAATTTCTATTTGTTGTCTCCATTATTTATGGGTTGGGATAATTGGGTCACTACACTTCTCCACTCTGACCTGTTTGACAAGGCTGGCACTGAGTTGGCATAGCTCAAAGTTTCGTCGAAGTGTGTGTTAAGCCCCCCGCCACTTCACGGCTTATCCCTAGGAGGGATAACGATACTAATTTAAAAAATTGCGAACAATATTACATGTATCCAGAATAATTGACTTTTGTGCTTTTCCAATGATTTTTTTACTGATGTTTAGTTCTCATAGATGTCTTTTGAAGTTTTTTTCCACGAGCCCTGTCGCACTGATGATAAGTAGTATAGTCTTGACACTTCTCAAGTTTCACTGAATTTTTATATCTATTGCTAGATCCTCGTACCTAATTCCTTTTCTTCTCATCATAAACCTTTATGATGTTGTGGTTGTTAGGAACAGCAAAGTCGATGAGTACAGCTATGTTTTCTCTTTTATCTATAACCGTTATATCTGGTCGATTATGCTCAATGCGGGTGGTCGTGCGGAACGTTCGGTCACACAGGATTTTTGCACTGTGGTTTTCCAAAACGACTTGTGATTCGTAATGGTAGTGTTTGCCGCAAGGACAATTAGCATAAATACAAAAAAAAGGAATGGATTGTATACTCCGTAGTCCAACTGTCGCGGAATCAAAAACAAAATGTTGCCGGCGAAAAGTTACAAGGAATCGGACAAAAAAGAACTGCAACAGTGCAAATTGTATTGCTATTATATGTATATTATATGCAGCTAGCGAGGATCTATGTATATAGTTAAATGTTCCTTTGAAATAAAAAAGGCAGCTGTACGTTTACTATATTGTAAAATTTTGCCAAGGGTTCGCCAATAAAACTTATTTCTTTTATTCAAACTGAACAACAATTACTGTATCGGTAGCCCAGTGAACTCTCCAGAACTAGCATAAACCATCCGACTTCGAAACCAAAATAAATAAGTGAACCATCCGAATAATAAATAAAAACACAAGACAATTATAGCGGAAAATCTAGAAAACCCACTTTTATTCACGCACAACCTTCTTCTTTAACCTTCCGCAATCAATTGAATTACATTCTTTAACCCTTTCGTTAAGCAAGCTCTTTTATCAATAAGTTTTACAATAGTATTTTATATATAACCTTCAACATCGACCGCAGAGTACCAATACTCATGCAGTTCGATACAGTCCCGGCGAAAACCTACGGTTTTCCACCCTTTCGCATTTTGTTCAACCCTGCTACCTTCTAATTAATTAAAATATATACATAAATAATATAATAATAATTATTCCAGCTCTTCTATTGGCAGTATACAAATCGTTTGTACCGGCCTTGTTAGTTGATTGGTTGCCGTCTGTATGATCACATTCCGCACTAGTCCGTCCCTGCTTGGTATCGACTTTAGGATACGCCCCCTTGTCCACGCTGATGGTGGGAAATTCTCGCTCTTAATTAAACATAATTGTCCCTCCTTCAAACCATATTTCTCTTTACGCCATTTTTTCCGCTCATAGAGAGTGGATAAATATTCTTCCTTCCATCTTGCCCAAAAATGTTCAAGCATCGTCTTTCCACAATTTTATGCCCTTCGTCTTTGCAAGCTCATTAGTTGCAAATGGTAGTGGTAGTACCAAAGGTTCACCAATCAGAAAATGTCCCGGCGTAAGCACCTGCAAGTCACTCGGATCATCACTCAATGGATGTAATGGCCTTGAATTTAGAATTGCTTCTACACCTGCAAGTAGAGTTAAAAAATGTTCATATGTTAGTTTCTTCGACCTAACTATCCTTGTCGAATGATATTTCATTGACTTAACCGCTGCCTAATAAATACCAGCCTGATGTGGCGCCGCAGGAGCCATAAACTTCCATTCCGTCCATTTCAAACATAGATGTTCAAAAGTATCCTTCACGAGCCAATGCTCCCTTGCCTTCCGTAATTCCTTCTCTGCTCCGGCAAAGGCTGTGCCATTGTCACTATATAACCTTTCGCATCTTCCCGTTCTAGCTACAAATCTTAAAAAATACGCAATGAATGCAACCGATGTGAGATCTGACACTATATCGATATGCATCGCCCTTGTCTTAGGACAAACAAAAATTGAAAACCAACATTTCTGTCTTATGATTTGCTCGCCTGCTCTCTCTATCATTTTAATTTCAAATGGCACTTCATAGTCAACCCCTGTGCGTAGAAAAGACTTTCCTGTCATAACTCTCTCCGCTGGTAAATCATCCATCAACTGTTTTTCAAAGCGATGATTATACCTAACACAAACCAAACACTTATGGAGATAGTTTCGCAACTCACTCCTTACCTTCGGAATCCAGAACCTTTGGCTAATGTATTGCATCATAACCTGCACTGCTCCATGTTTTGTTGCCCTATGAGCACTATCCATAATCAACCAAGCCAATCGAGAATCACTCAGTACAATAGCTGGATGCCTTCTCCCAAATTCCAACTCAGCCCTCTCCAACCTTCCTCCTACTCTCAATATTCCTTTCCCATCTACCATTGGTTTCAATGACTGAATCCTGCTCTTATCAGGTAAACACCTGTCTTTCTCTATGCAAATAATCTCTTTTCCAAAATACCTTTCTTGTTCCTTCCGTAGTAGATAATCAATTGCTTCCGTCTTCTCTTCAGAAGATGGTTGATTAACTATTCCTTTATTACCCTTCGTACCTTCTCTTCTCTCATGTTGACGTCGAGAACGTCTCTGTCTCTTCCCATACCTTCTTTTATCCTCCTTACGTTGTTCTATCTTAGCTTTAGTTACCTTGATAAAACGAAATACATAACTTGTTATGTTAATTACCTTTTCTAAAGTAGATGCGTATTTTGTTATTGGAATACTCTCTCCCCATCGTTTCACGTGTATACATAACGGTTCCGAGAACTTAGTTGTTATGAAAACCTTCATCTCATCTGAAACATTTGGCACAAACTTTTCAGATTTCCAACTTGTTCGAGGTTCTGATAGCCATTCTGGACCATGCAGCCATAACTTATTGTCTACTAACAAAGATGGTTTCATTCCCCTACTCAAAAGATCTGCTGGGTTCTCTTTTGTACCTACATGCTTCCATCTCCTTGCCTCCGTATTAGTTTGTATTGACGAAACTCGATTTGCCACAAACGTCTTAAGATCACATGGTAATATGTTTATCCAATGTAATGCGACGAGTGAGTTTGTCCAGAGATTATACTCTATGCCTTCCCATTCCATTGTCTTTACGACACTATCCACTAACCTTCCCAGCAGCTCGGTATCGTGAGCGTCTTTAATGGTGCTACACGTGTCTTGGCCGTCAATAAACCTGCATAAATCTTCCCATCAGCACTTATCGTTCTGACGTATATCACTGCCCCATATGCTCTTTCAGACGCATCTGAAAACCCATGTATTTCTTTCCGTGTACCTTCTAATGTACCAATTCATCTGACGATTCTCACATTTTCTAATAGTGACATCTCTTTCCAAATATCTCTTCACCTGCCTTCAATGCCTTCAGGTAGATTCTCATCCCATTTAATGTTTAATCGCCATATATCTTGTATGAGGATTTTTCCGATGATCGTAACGGGAGCTATGAACCCATTAGGATCGTATAATTGCGCAACACAACTTACAATCTTCCTTTTTGTCATTACCTGCTCAGTCACTAGCGTTTTCACCACGAATGTGAACTGATCCTTCTTCAACAACCATTTGATGCCCAATATCGATGCTCTATCATCTTCTTGGAACACAATTGCCTCCTGCTCTTCATAATTCATGTCCTTTATTAAGTTTTCAGAATTAGATTATCATTTCCTTAATTCAACCTGCACCCTTCAACACGTGATCAATTTCTTTCGATACTTGAATTGCCTTCTGTTCGGAATCAGCACCCTTCGTGCAGTCATCCATATAAAAATCTTCGCTAATTGCCTTCGCTGCCTTCGGAAATTGTATTTCTGCTTCCGTCGCACATTGTATTAGAGCCTTCACCGCATTGTATGCAGATGAGGTCATTCCGTACGTGACTACTGTCAGCCAGTACTCCTTCAGCTTTTCGTTTGAGATTTTTCTCCAAAATATTTTTTGGAGATCCCATTGTTCCTTCGCTACCTTCACCATACCAAACATCATCTTGATGTCCGCACTAATTGTAATCCGGTGCCTTCTGAATCGCATTAAAATTTCGTGTAAATCTTTTTGCAATTTCTCTCCCAACATTTGCGCTTCATTAAGTGATATACCCATGAGTGTTTTGTAGCTAGCATCAAATACTACCCTGAAGTTTTTCGTTACACAATGATGTGGTATGTGATAAGTAGCTTGCCCTTGAGACATATCAGTTACTGGTGTCATGTTCCCCATACTCTCGTATTCTGGCATAAATATTTACATATTTACTTTTGAGATGCGCGTTCCCTTCCAATTTTCTTTCCAGCGCGAAAAATCTTCTTCTTGCTATGATTTCTGAACTTCCAATATTACCTGCAGATTCCTTTAATGGAATCGTCACAACAAACCTGCCTGATTTCCCACGACTATATATGTCAATGAAATTTCTCTCTACCTTCTCCTGCTCTTCTGACCTGCACAATGACTGTTCAATGTCATCTTATTGCCATAACTGTTTAAGTGACGCGTGTAACTGGTTATTATCCGACCTGCAATCCTAGTTCATTTACCTCCTCCCCCCGTCTACATTCATATTCTCTTAATATAACCTTACCAAAGATTGTTTCTGTACACAAAGTACCACATACCTGTCGCCCCAGGACAGAGATAAAAGCTTCTGCCATTATCTTACACCCTAATAGCATATCTAGTTTCCCTGCCTTCCAATATTCAGGATCTGCCAAAGGTCGATCCGAAATGTCCATTCGTGACAATTCCAAGTTGTGTGTAGGACAAGTTGGTTGCCACTTGCTTTCCTTCGGCAAAATTTAAAACTCTTGCTCTACCGAATCCTGCAAGGTAAACCATGAACTCACCCTGAGAATGGTTTTGTATCTTATTTGAAAGGGTTCACCTTCCAATCGAACTAGTCTTTGTGTCACCGGCACTTTCGGTATTGACAATTCCTGCTGTAGTTCATAACTTATCAAGTTGGGCTATGCCCCCGTATCCAACAGCGCCCTAATACGACCATACTTCTTCCCATCCATCTCTATCCTTACCTGTGCCGTAGGCATCAAGGTAACCCTATCATTAATTGAAAGAACCGAATAATTTTTACCTTTGTCTTTATTATGTAAATTGCAGGTTTTCCTTTGAAATCCCCCCACGACGATTTGCCTTCAGATTCCGATTCTATTTCCTCCTTCATACCTTCCAGCCTTCCACCGTCCAACCGGGAATGCTTCTCCGGTGGCAGTAGTTGTCAATCTGCCTTCGCCTTACTATCCCCGGGTTGATTACCCTTCCACTTGACAGCCTTCTACTGAACATGCATGACCGATGCCTCCACCTTCTTAAGCTCCTTCAGTGTACAAACAACACTATTGTGGTATGGCCTACCTGGACATTTGTTGCACGGTCCCTGGAAGCATCCATGCAAGTAGTGTTCAGTCTTCAAACAGTTAGGACATAGCTGCTTCTGTCTGATAAAATCCTGCCTTGCCCTCAGACTGTGCACCATAAAATCCGGACAGCACCATAATGGATGGTCCATTGATCTGCACGAGTGACATGGGCGCTTCTTCGCCGTTCCGCCTTCCACCTTCCTTGTAGCTTGTGCAGCTGTTGCCATCGTCATCCCCTGACTGGTAGATGCCATCTCTCCATATCTATTTATATTGACACGCCCTTGAGCCGGTGTCTCCTTCCTGCGATTATCCATCGCGCTTTTCGGTGCTTCTGCCCTTTTGTCTAAAAATTGGCAGAACTCCTTCGCAGTGGGCGTCTAGGAAGACCTCGCCCCTTCCCATTTGCATGCCGTCTCCTGGTCTAGCTTTTCATGCAGAACATGTACCACCACCATGTCCCATGAGTCCGCCGGTATATTCTGCGCAGCAAGTTGCCTCAGGGTCTCATGGCAAGTGTTTGACATAGCCTGCAACTGCCCTGCCTTCGGTGTGCCTTCTAAGTTGGGCCAACGGAAAAACCGCCGCAGCAACTCCCTTCATGTAGCATATTTCTTGTGGTAAAGCTCATTCATCCTGCCCCACGCCTCATAGTAGTTCCGGTCCGTGAGCTGCCATTCCCCCTGAGTGTTTTGTTCCTTACCCCCTAGTGATGCCTTGAGATAAGCAAATTTATACGCCGGGTCGATTTTATCATAAGAATGCACCGCCGACACGAACCTATCTCGGAAGCCTTGCCATTTAGTGAAACTACCGTTGAAGTCTCCCCACGTATTCTTGACATAATGTGGAGAAAAGGGATGTTCACCTGGACGTTCATCGGCTGTATATCTCCGTCCGGGACCACTGGGGTCAGTTCCTTCACCCTGCGCTTCAGTGTCGCAGATGCGACAAAGTAGTCACATTCAGCTTCCGCCTTCCGCCTAGAGACCTCCATTGTACTCAAGAGATCCTTCCTTTTAGCAATCTCACCTTCCGTGACCTCGAGCTGCGCCCAAGTTTCCTTCAAGGTTTCCAGTCGCACCTCGATTGCTTCGATAGATGCTTTTTCGAACCCTTCCGCTTTGGTGAATACCAATAACCTGCTCACCGCTCGTATACCTTCGTCGAACTGGTAATCAAAATTATCAGTTGCCTGCTCTCCGTCCATAATTGTACCTTTTCTCTCTTCCGGTTGTAAAAAATCAAAACCTTTATATATATTAGTAACGCAAAAATATATATAACGCAAAAATAAGTTAATGAGTTCTATTTCAATTCGAGTTCGTGACGTTCGAAAAGAAAAAGTCCTCTTGTCGACCCTTCCGCCCCTTGAATTCTGGTTTTTCGTCCATACATTTTATTTCCATTGAAAAATTAATTTTGCCTTCGATTACTAATTAAATGTTAAAATTTCCATCTCTACTACTATTTAAAATAAAGAATTTAAATAATCCATCAAATTGTTGCCTTTCAAATAATTAATTAATTACTTTAATTTCCTGCCATCGAATTCAAGAGGTGAAATGTTCCTATACATGTACTCCTGCTATCGACAACATTCCATCTTTCCAGTTTGATTTTTTCATAAAGAAACAAATCCCTTCCACTTGCAAGTATACCTTCATATTATTAGGTGACCGTCACTATTGTTCCTAGGTCCCTCATGCACCCTTCACCCTTCCTTGTGTCTAAAAATAAATAAATCGGGTGGCACAACGGCTCATGAAGAACCAGGGCCTAGTGACTAACAACTCGCAACCATTCCTGTGTGCACCTGTTGACAGGAATGGAAGGGACCTACAATTTTATGCCGAATCCGAACGGCTGGACGAGAAGCACTTATTCGTGACAAGTGATACTCTTGGAGGATTTGTCAATTCCTCGCAAGAGGGAGTAGCCCTGAAAAAAAACTTTTTAGTTTTTAGGTGGACGAGGCTGGAAAGCGAACCCATACCTCCAGCGTGACAGTTGAACGCACTTACCATTACGCTATGGGCTACTACAGATTTCCTTGTGCCTATCCTTCCCTATTTCCATTTCTCATAACCTTCTCCTGCCCATCTCCTCTCTCTTTTATTTTAAACAATAAACAAGAAACTTACTCAAGTATTTGCTCAGACACATGTTCCTTCGTTGCATCATTGTACATAGTACCAACAATGTTCCATACTCTTTTCTTCCAAATAAAATATACTCAATCATTTGAGTGCTTACTTTCCATTCTGCTACTGTTGATTTTGCATACCAGCGCACCTTCCCCTTCCATCTATCCAAAACAAAAACAACCCTCATCGACTCGGCAAGGAAAAAGAGATACGAAAGAAAAAACCGTCACTCGAGTGCATGTATCTATCTACAACAACAACGCACACAACCGAACGATACACAGAAAAATACGCCATGGGGCTTTCCCAGCTGCGCAGCAAGCAGCTCGTCACGTACGCACTGGCAACAGAACGAGATACACACAAAAAACTATACCAATAAATTGACACCATTCACCTTTGTAGATATAAAAATAATAATTTTAAGCGGACTGTGTTATTTTTACCGTTGAATAATATATCCAAATGGCGAAATAAATGTTGATTATGGGTATTGTTTAAGGATGAAAATATTTGTCAAGTTTAATTTAATTAAAAAAAAGAAATTCAAAAGATTACGACACACGCTGTTTGCTTCAAATAGAAAACTTTGAATGAAGTGTTTCTCCTTCCCAAGCGCAATATTGTGGGTTTTTTTGTTTTGTCTTTCCTTCTCTTCCTTCTATTTGTACGGAGTGCGCATGCTTTCGATTGAGTGTTTGCGCTATGTAGTTGAGCAAGCGTAATTACCTTCGTTGTTTCTTGTCTCTGCGGTGCTGTTCACATAGGAGAGAAAAACAAAATATTCTATCTACTTACATAAGCATAACGTTGTGCAGTGTTGCTGGGGTGATGGAATCTTTCCGTTTTCATGTCTCGACATGAATTCTTTCGTATATGCTAATTTTTTGCGTTGAATTACACCCTGCCGTCCTGCTTTCATCCAGTACCTTCACAATTCCTCTTGGATATTTTCCTAGCACATTTCTCACCACAAAAATATTTCGATTTCGATTTATATACAAAATAGGAGCACGCACATCGCATTAAGCGATACCATCAATAACAAAAACATGTTGTACCTTCCCGCACTGGCACTATCCGGCTCGACATGGACCAATGTATCGGTAGCCCAGTGAACTCGCCAGAACTAGCATAAACCATCCGACTTCGAAACAAAAATAAATAAGTGAACCATCCGCAGAATAAATAAAAACACGACAATTATAGTGGAAAATCTAGGAAAAACACTTTTATTCACGCACTATCATCTTCTTTAACCTTCCGCAAGCAATTGAATTACATTCTTTAACCCTTTCGTTAAGCTCGTTAAGTCTTACAATAGTATTTTATATATAACCTTCAATATCGACCGCAGAGTACCAGTTCGATACAATTACTTTACAAAAAAATAAAACACCTTTATTTCACTTGTAGTAGCCCGTAGCGTAATGGTTTGTGCGTTCGACTGTCTCGCTGGAGGTCTGGGATCGCTTCCCAGCCTCGTCCACCTAAAAAACCTAAAAAGTTTTTCTTCAGGGCTACTCCCTCTTGCGAGGAATTGACAAATCCTCCAAGAGTATCACTTGTCACGAATAAGTGCTTCTCGTCTAGCCGTTCGGATTCGGCATAAAATTGTAGGTCCCTTCCATTCCTGTCGAAAGGCGCACACAGGAATGGTTGCGAGTTGTTAGTCACTAGGCCCTGGTTCTTCATGAGCCGTTGTGCCACCCGATTTTTTTTTATTTATTTCACTTGTAATACTTTACTTCAAATAGTTTTATTATAACAAGCACAACTCTTAATTCACTATTTTACATTGACGTTTGAGGTCTTCAGACTGGTGGCGGTGTATTTATATCCGAGAAAAAGCTACTAGAATCTTCTAGGGTTTCTGGAATGTGCTGGAACGTTTTTCTCCTCCACAAGTCTCCACAAGTAGCTCAAAAGCTTTCGACCAATTACAAATTGTAGCAGTTACATGGTTTGGGTATTGGATAACGATGCGAGTGGTTAAGATATTGGATAATGATAGAGTGGTTTAGGTAATGGGTGGTTTATGTATTGGGTAACATTAGTTATTCTTTTGTTCATAGATGGCGCGGAACTCATTACTAATTTATTCTGTTAAAGCAGAATAAGAGATGTCGTTGTTTGCTTAAATGGGCATATTCACCACATTGCCCCCCTCTTAGGATTGATCGCCCCGATTATACCCATTAATCCCGTCACCACCGTTATAGCGATGTAAACGGTCACAGTGAACTACCTTAAGCTTGCCTCTTAACCCTCTCTGAATGCGGTAAACCATATCATTGATTCGCTTCACAACGGTGTATGGGCCTTCCCAGCTTTGTTGAAGTTTTGGTGACAGTGGGATTGTTAAACCACATGTCGATGGGGATTGTTAAACCACACCAGGTCTCCTTCTTGAAATATACAATCGTTGTTGCACGAGCGTCGTACCGTGTTTTCATCCTATTACTGGCTATTTTTATGGTTTTCCCTGTCCGTTGATGAATGTCAACGAGTCTTTCTTTGAGGTTATCCACATATTCATCTGGCTTTTCCGGTTCCATAGTATGGCATCAACATTTTACTTCACTAGGCACTCTTATATTTGTGCCCAACAGGATCTCCGATGGTGTATGTCCTGTTGAACTATGAACCGCACTTCGATAGGCCATCAAAAACAATGGAATATGGCGGTCCCAGTCTCGTTGGTAGTCACCTACAACCTTGGACAGATGTTCCTTAAGCGTCCTGTTGAATCGTTCGACCATTCCGTCAGATTGTGGATGAAGCAGTATTGTCCTCGTCTTCTTGATGCCAAGGAGAGAGCAAACCTCCTCCAAGATTTTAGATTCAAAGTTCCTTCCATGGACAGAATGCAATTCCAAAGGAACACCGAACCTGCTCACCCAATTGAAGACAATCTGATCAACCACTGTTTTGGCTTCTTGATTTGGGATGGCAAATGCCTCAGGCCACTTGTTGAAGTAATCCATGACTACAAGGATGTATTGGTTTCCGCTGTTGGTCTCCGGAAACGGAGCTGGGACATCTACTGCTATTCTCTCGAAAGGTGTGCCCACAATGTACTACTGCATTTTACTTTGAAGCTTTCTACCTGCTCCCTTGGTAGCAGCACAAGTATCACATTTTCTGCACCACTTTTCGCCATCCTCTCTTGCATGTAGCCAGTAGAACTGTTGTCGTATCTTTTCCAGCGTTTTGTTGACTGCCAAAAGACCTCCAGATGCTCCATCATGCATCTCTCGAAGAACGTCATTAACCTTTGACCTAGGCACGATTAACTGCATCACATAAGACCTGCCATCAGCAGACTCCCATTAACGCCTTAGTACTCCTTCTTGCACATGAAGAGAGTCCCATTGTCCCAATATGCTTTCAGAGCTGGACTTCTATCGGAGATGACAATCCATTCTGGTTTTTCTTCGTGCTCCTTCCATGCAAGAATGGGCTCTATATCTGTATTTTCTTGTTGGGCAGTCCCCAGTTCTTCATTGCTCCAACCGTAAATGGGATCGGCTCTTATTCGCTGGATGGCAACGGTTTCCTTTTCTTTTTGACGCGTTCAATGCTTATAATCCTGTTGACACGGTCGCCGAGACAATGCATCTGCGTTTGAGTGCAGCTTTCCTTTCAGAGTTTGAATTTGGTAGTCGTATGTCTGAAGTCTCTCGATCCACCTAGCTACTTGACCTTCGGGATTTTTGAAGTTCAGAAGCCAAGTAAGCGCACCATGATCTGTTTGAATGAGGAACTTCTAGATGTACTTATGGAAGTGCTTTGATGCCAAAATCAAAGCTAGAAGTTCCTTTCTGGTCACGCAATAATTGCGCTCTGGCCTCGAGAGTACCTAACTGTAGAAGGCGACGACTTTTTCTTTCCGTCATGGACCTTCGGGATTTTTGAAGTTCAGAAGCCAAAGCGCACCATGATCTGTTTGAAGGAGGAACTTCTAGATGTTCTTATGGAAGTGCTTTGTTGCCAAAATCAAAGCTAGAAGTTCCCTTCTAGTCACGCAATAATTGCGCTCTGGCCTCGAGAGTACCTAACTGTAGTAGGCGACGACTTTTTCTTTCCATCATGCAGTTGCGACAGTACAGCTCCAATTCCCACGTTACTGGCATCGGCGTCGATGATAAAGGGGTTTTCCAGGAGTCGGATAGGTCAGCACAGGAGCATTACACAGACGAAGCTTGAGGTCCTGAAAACTTTTCTCGCACTCACCTGACCATTTGAACGGCTTCCCTTTTTCAGTAAGTTGATGCAAGCTCTTAGCGATTCCAGCAAAGTCCTTGACAAAGCGCCGATAATATGTGGCTAGACCAAGAAAGCTACACAGTTAGTGTTTATCCTGTGGTGTTGGCCAATTCTTCACAGTGTCTTGAAAAGCGCACATTTCTCTAGGTTTAATTTTTTTGAGGTTCTTAAAGTGCTCATCAAAAGCTTTTCCATAAACGATGACATCATCTAAATTTACAAGCCATTATTTCCAGGTAAGTCCTTGTAGAACACACTCCATTAGACGCTCAAATGTTGCCGGAGCGTTGCACAGTCCGAATGGCATAACTTTTAACTGCCACAGACCATTTTCTGTAGAGAAAGCTGTCTTCTCGCGATCCTCTGGATGAATTTTAACCTGCCAGTAGCCACTCTTTAAGTCAAGCATCAAGAACCATTGAGCCCCTTCCATGGCATCCAAAGTATCGCTGATTCTGGGCAAAGGGTATCTGTCTTTCTTCGTCACATCGTTCAGTCTACGGTAGTCCACACGAAATCGGGTGCTTCCATCCTTCTTGTTGACAAAAACCACTGGTGATGCCCAAGGGCTTTTGGAATTTTCGATTAGCCCATCTTTTTTCATTGTCGATATTATGTCTTCAACTTCGGCTTGTTTGGCTAATAGGAGACGTCTTGCTGGTTGTCGCAACGGCCTTGCGTCTCCTGTTCGATAAGATGCTGTACCAATTGTGTTCCACCATACTGCCCACTCGGTGAAGAAAATATATCAGCGTACTCATGAAGAAGACTTCCAGCAACACTAAGCTGATGTTGACTTAGATTGGATGGCTTCAGAATTTTGGCTTTCATGGAGCTGAATTCTTCGGGGTCCATAGATTTGTCTGTGTTCACTTCTGTGACCTTGGTTATTACAGACACAGATTTGCATTTTCCAATTATTTCTCCAAGCCTTGCAGCTTGACTTCAAACGGGTTGATGTTCAATATCCGTACGGAAACCATGTTGTTCTTTGATTCCACAAGAGTCTTCCCTAAGAAGATGTTTTGGGAAGACTGCTCAGACTCTGGTTCAACCATGAGGTATCGATGCCTACCTAGATCGCCCTCTATTTTCGTCCAAACAAACACTTCCGAAGAGGGGAGCACACACGTGTCTTCTTTGATGACGGTTCTTAGAGTTGATGAGTTTTCGTTGCCATAAACCATATGAATCTCTACATTTTGGCACTTCAGCACTTGCTTACCGATATCCAGAATCACTCCGTGCTCTTTCATGAAGTCGATCCCAATTATGCACTCATCACATATGTCTGCTACCAAAAATAGGTGCGAAAACTCTAGTTCAGAAGAACTTCTCCATATACTCTTACCGCCTCATCTGTCGCAGTTTTCAGACAGTAGCTATTGGTGTTATGTAGCCATGTCATCTTGACCAAGTCTTTTCTTACAATGGAAGCTGTGGCACCGGTGTCAATTGTAGCCACGTGTTTCTTGCCATTCAATTTTACGTCCACTGTCAGACTTTTATTGTGTCGTTTATTCTGCGAGACTTGGATTGTGGTTCTGGGCCCATCGATACCAAGCCGAGCAGGAGCGTTGATGTTATTGCTTACCTGTTCGCGGGTATTATTTCTGCTTCCACAATGTTGACAGGTGACTCTTCTCTGCACTGGCGCTGGAGATGTCCCGTTTTGTTGCAATTCCAGCATCGACCAGGTCCTTCTCGCTGCCTTCTTTGGAATTCAGCTCTCTGACAAGAACATTCCTCAACTTCAAGTTCTCCTACCCGATGAACTCCTAAGAAAGCCTGTTCTTATGCTTCCATAGTTAGAGCGAACGCTAATGCTTCAGAAGGCGTGCGTTTTCCAGCAGTTCGAATTGCTCGTTGAAGGCTGATGTCGGAAACTGCACGTACAAAAGCCTCCGTTGCTAACTGGTTGATAATTTCATCTCCTGCAGTCGGCTATGCTAGGTGTGCCAACCGTTCAATGTCTGCTTGGAGTTGTTGCAGACTTTCTCCTCTTTTCTGGACTCTGGTATTGATTTGGACGCGGAAGAATTCTTGCATATGGCCATCACCAAAGCGTTTGTCCATGGCCAGAACAAGGGCACTGAAGTTGCCGTTCTTGTCTGCTGGTAAGGTTTGTAATAGTTCAGCAGCAGATATTCTAAGGCTAAGCGTCAGGGCAATAAACTTGTCTGCGTCATCCCAGCCATTTGTTGTTGCGGCTGCCTCAGCTGTTTCTTGTAGATTGACCAAGAAGTTTGTCCATCAAAGGTTGATGGATGCATTTCCTTTCTCCTTGGACAGTCGCTAGAACTTTTGCGAACCTTTACCTTTCGAACTTTTTCTAACTCACTGGTAATGCTCTGTATTTTGTATTTGAATTTTTCTTGAACATTCTCGCGATTTTCGTCTATTTAGAAAAACTGTTTTTCGACACCTTCAACACTTACCTTCGATGAGGTTTTTCTATTCTTCTAGCCGGTTCTTCTGCTCTTTTTGTTGTTCTTTAAACCGCTCAAGAAGATTCTTTTGTTCATTTCGCTGTTCTTGAAACCGCTCAAGAAGTTTTTTTTGTTCATTCTTTTGCTCTTTTCGTTGTTCTTCAAACTGGGCAAGCAGCTGAGCCATCATATTGGTCATGTCTGAGGTTGTACTTACTTGTTCTTCCGGCATTTCAATTTCAAATAGAAACGTGTCTGGATTTTCACCGTGTTGCCTTAAATCTTCCTGCAGACGAATAATGAGGTAATTTTTCGTTCCAGCAGTAGGAAGACTTCGTCTGTTCAGTTCTGCCTTAAGTTCAACACAATTCAATGCATTCACAATTTTACCCATTTTGTTTCTATTTCTACTCTCATATTGTTGTTTTTCACTTTTCACAATCACCTTTCTTATTTGTTAACTTATTCACACACTTTATAAATTTTCACCATTAATTATCTGAATGCACAAATAAAATAAGTTTTATTCCACTTTACTGACACCAATCTAATATTTTGCCAAGGGATCGCCAATAAAACTTATTTCTTTTATTCAAACTGAACACCAATTACTTTAAAAAAAAAAATAAAACACCTTTATTTCACTTGTTATACTTTACTTCAAATACTTTTATTATAACAAGCACAGCTCTTAATTCACTATTTTACACCAACGTTTATTCGTTCACTTTCAAAATGAAACTGAGGTCTTCAGACTGGTGGCGGTGTATTTATATCCGAGAAAAAGCTACTAGAATTTTCTAGGGTTTCTGAAATGTGCTGGAACGTATTTCTCCTCCACTAGCCTCCACAAATAGCTCAAAAGCTCTCGACCAATTACAAATTATAGCAGTTCCATGGTTTGGGTATTGGATAACGATGTGAGTGGTTTAGGTATTGGATAATGATAGAGTGGTTAAGGTATTGGGTGGTTTATGTATTGGGTAACATTAGTTAATCTTTTGTTCATAGATGGCGCGGCATTACTAATTTATTAATTAGAATAAGAGATGTCGTTGTTTGCACAAATGGGCATATTCACCACAATATGTTAAAAAATTCAAATATAAAGTTTTATTTTTACTCAGATTTTAACCCTTTACTTGTAGGCTTTCAAACAGGGAATAATTTTCATACATCGTCATCGTCATAACGAAATCTCTGTTCAACAGCTGATTCCGCTTTTGGTCCAGCTACAGATCATGGAACCATAGAGGTACATATTTTCTCTATGCTAATCTGGCTATAGCTTAACCCTGCACCTCTCGTCCCTTGGTTAAGCTTGGAACACCATCGATCGATCGTCATCAGCTACTTGGTCATCCACTGCATACATGCGCAAAAAATAACATCGCATTTGGGGCGTTCCCAATAATTAAAAATTGTCGCAGGCTATTAACCGAGTAACTCCCACAAATCATAATTTATGACAATAGGCAATTGTTGTCATCTTTCATGCTCTCCCAATTTTGGCAAGAGGTATCGTGATGATTAAAAAAATGCATGCATGTTTTGCCGTCGGTGTTTTGTATTTTTGATGCTTGTTTTGCCGTCGGCGATTTGCATCTTTTGATTAATGATTGAATGCCGACGGATATCTATGGGAAATGTATATTTTATGATGTTTCATGTTGCGTCGCAACATCCTGCCGGGCTCCCTTCTACAGAAGACGAAACGATATCATAAAAGTAATGGTTTTAGTTGTGAAAGTAGGTATTTTTGAGTTGACTGTCGGCGTTGACTACATATGAAAGTTGTGACTTGTGAGATGGTGCATAATTGAAGTGTGACCGATGTGTACATGAAAGAAAAAAAAATAGGTAAGTATGGTGAATGGTGTGTGGCATTACTAGGTTATAAGTTGAAGATTAGTTATCAAATATATTAAATTTAGTTTAAATTAGTTTGTTTAAGGAAATAAAATGAGAATAATGTAGTGTGTGTGTGTGGGTTTGTGTGTTTGAGTCATTTAACATTGGCAGGAAACAAAGTTTGGTTATATGGCGCTTTAATGAACTGACTGCTGTTTTAATTCTGACAACACGAACTTTTCCATCCGTTCCGGGGTGCATGTCAGTGATTTTTCTAAGCCGCCACAGAGTGGGTGGCGTTTTTTCCTCGGGTAAGAGTACGAGATGGCCGACTTTGAGTTCATTAATTGGCGTTAGCCACTTTGGACGCTTTTGTAGTGGAACTAAGTATTCAGATTTCCACTTTTTCCAAATATCTTGGTGAATTTTCTACAATAGTTGCCATCTGTCTAAATAAAATTCCTTTATTCCTGTTAAATCCTTTAAGGGTGCTGTGTTAAGTGCTGACCCAATTAAAAAATGCCCTGGTGTCAAGATTGAGAGATCATCAGGATCTTCATTATCAGGACAAAGTGGTCGGGAATTTAAGCACGCTTCCTCTTGCGTGAGTATGTTCGCATATTCTTGAAATGTAAGTGTGTAATGTCCGATTATCCGCTTTAAGTGGTACTTCATGGACTGCCTTCCAAAGGCCACCAAAATGCAGAACGGCAGGAGGATTGAAATACCATTGTGTACCATTAGTTTGAAGAAGCCTCGCAATGTCGTTTGTCCACTGCTTTGGCATGAAAGTCCATTCACATTCCATAACATTTGCAGCTCCTTTGAAATTCGTTCCACAGTCGCTATACAAATTTTAACATATTCCACGGCGAGCAGTGAAACGCTTAAAAGCTGCAATGAATGCGGATGTGGTGTGATCGCTCACAAGCTCCAGGTGAACTGCTTTTGTGCAAAAACATATAAAAATCGCTATGTAAGCCTTTGTCACCTTACTACATCGACCTTTCCCAGCTTTGAGTTGCACAAGGCCAGCATAGTCAACTTCCGATGTTCGAAAGGGGTGTCCTTGATAAACTTGCAAATTTGGCAAAATGCCCATTCGTTGCTGCATCCCTGTTGCATTAAATCTGTAGTATTTTAAACATTTGTGTACACATTGTTTGACTGTATATTTCAAATGCAGAATCTAATACTGCGACGAAGAGTAGCCATCATCAATTGTTGACAGTCGCCATGGAGAGTTTTCATGTGGCTGTCATGGACGATGATTGACGTAAGAGAGTTACTTGACGGAAGTATTATCGGATGTTTTTGTTAATAAGGTAAATCAGCATTTTGTAATCTATCTCCAACTCGTAAGATACCCTTTTCAACCATGAATGGCGATAGTTTTGCCAGCTTGCTTTGTCGAGATACAGTTTCTCCCTCGTTAAGCTTTGAGATATCTTCACTGAAATGCTCCTGCTGTACAAAAACAATCAAACGCAATCGAGCTGAAGATACTTCATCCAATGAAAGAGGTCCACGCACACGAGTTTCTATTTTCTTTGCTTTAAATTGAAAATTTGTTAAGAATCGACGCCAGTACGCTGCAGCCAACCAAAAACCCAGTAATGGGGTATCCATTACTGGGTTTTTGAACTCTCTCACCGTTTTACTTCAAGTTCGGTAGGTTTGCTTTCAACAGATGTTTAAAAATTTTCATCAAACGATTGTAGGATTTCAGGCCAATGCCACCACTGACGGTTATGAATGAGATCATTCGGAGAGAACCCTCGAGATGCGATGTCTGCGGGGTTGTCCTTAGATGGAACATAATTCCAACATCCAGAATCAGTCAGCTCCTGGATCTCTGCCACTCTATTGGCAACGAACGTTGTTCTCAAGTACGGTGCGCTTTTAATCCAAGCAAGATAAGTTTGAGAGTCACACCAAGTGGACATTTATGCTGATCGGAGTTCCATCGTATCCGCAGTGTTAACCAACAGCTGTGCTAACAACAGGGCTCCACAAAGCTCCAACCGAGCTACAGATTTAGTTTTAAGAGGTGCCACTCTAGTCTTTGAAACGATGAGATTTACAAAAGTTTCGTTTCCGGTGGAAACGCGTAGGTATATTGTTGCCGCATATGCCTTTTCAGATGCATCGCAGAACCCATTGACTTCAACCTTTGAGTCGTTGGTCAGATTAATCCAGCGAGGGATCTCGATGCCACTTAAAAGGCTCAGTCCAGCTTATAACGTTGAATGATTGATGATGAGAGCTCAGAATCCCATGTTTGTTTGTCCTTCCAAATGTCTTGCATTATGATTTTTCCAACGATGACGCAAGGTGCTATCCAACACATTGGATCGTACAGGCGAGCAAGATCTGATAGTATGGTCCTCTTTGTAGTTTTTTATGTTCTGGAAGTGAGATTTTGAAGGAAAAAATCTCCTTTGCAGGATGCCACTGGATGCCAAGGGCTTTTATTGCATTTTTCTCGTCGAACGATAATGGGATTTGTACCTCCCTATCATCCTCTGGCACAGACATCAATAGCTCCTCGCAGTTGCTTGCCCATTTTCTTAATGGAAAGCCGCCTTGCTTCAACATCCGTATGAGCTGTGTCTGCATCTCCAACGCTACCTTTACCGAGTCTGCCCCATGAATAACATCATCGACGTAGAAGTTCTTCAAGGCTATTTTGGATGCAAGAGGGAAATCATCACGTTCATCAGCTGCCAGTCGCTGTAGCGTTCGGATGGCTAAATAAGGCACTGATGCAGTACCAATTGTGACTGTGTTAAGACGGTATGCTTTCACTTCGTTTCCTTCTACATCTCGCCATAAATCAAGTTGGTACATTGAATCACCCAAATTTGTCTATACATTTTGTTAATGTATGCTGCAAATGTAATTTTGAACCTCCTAAAACGTGCGATATGATCGAAGATATCACCTTGCAATCTAGGGCCAACATTCAGATGATCATTGAGCGAAGTGCCATCAGATGTTTTGCAGGACGTGTCAAAAACAACTCGCAGTTTTGTGGTTGAGCTAGCTTCCTGTAACACGGCGTGGTGAGGAAGAAAGTAGTGAGGGGAATTCATGTTCTTTGTATTCATTGAATACTTTTGTGTACTCTGCTTTAAATGACGGGTTTCTTTGGAATTTTGCTTCTAAATGTAGGAAACGTACAAACGTACAAAAGCAGACCTTTGAGACAAACCTATCGATGGATATATTCCTTCTCTGAAAGGAAGTTAGACGACGTATTTTCCATCCATTTTCCGTCGATGCGTTCTGCAAAAATGGGTTTCGCTAACGATATTTTACGTGTAGGAAGAACAGCTGTAAGTTTGGGTAGGACCAAGGCATTTAACTGAAGCGTAAACCTTTCGTTCACGTTAGATAATACCGTGAACTTAACCTTCCAATTTGAGGTGTTTGCATTGCTTTCAACAAAGCCAATTACGCTCACGCATATCCTTTCCTTTTTAAATTGAGAAGTTGAGTGGCAGACTCAGTAATAATAGATGACTCTGACCCTTGATCTAATAATACTCGCAGCAGCAACGGTTGGCCAGCGGGTGTCAAAACCTTGATGAGAACCGTAGCCAGAAGAACGGGTGCATGATTGCTTTCGGCTAAACAGGCGTTATTTGCTAAAGCAGTTAAGGTGCAGAGTTTTCTAAAATTCCCGATTGGGAAGATGGAGCGGAAGACAAAATTTCCTTGCCTGGCTGTGGAGTCACAGTGTGTTCGGTACTGTGCATTGTATTAGCTGCATCGTTCAGGTGCAGTTAGGGGTGATGTTTTTGATGGCAAGTAGAACACTTTAATGTGCTTGTGCAATTTCGTGTGGAATGCGAATTCGAAAGGCAGTTAAAACAAAGGTTATTCTTTTTAACAAATTCATGCCTTTTTTTGCATTCAATGCTTTAAACTTAAAGCAAGCTCGAATTGAGTGTGAGCCCTGAGAGAGCGAACACTTATTGACAATTTTCGAGTTGTGAACTCGAACCGTACTTGAAGATTTTTTAGATTTTGGATGATTTAAACCTGAAGAGGACTGTCCAATGGCATCCAAAGTCCTTGATCTCATCAAAATGAAATCCTCTAAAACACTGTATTGTGGGTATTCAGCATGCGTCAAAATATGTGATTCTCATCGCCCACGAGTTCTATAGGGAAGTTTCTGTACAATATGAAAGATCAGAACATCTTCCCATGAAATTATAGCTACTCCTAGATTTTTTAATGATTGTTTCGCTTCTTTTGTCATGTCCAATAATAATTTGAGATCTTCTGATGATTCTTGAGCTACTTTAGATTAAGCGAAAAGAAGTTTGAACTAACTATCTTTCAATAATCTGACATTTTGAAATCATTTGACCAACAATTTCCATGCAGATTCAAAATTTGTATCTGTATTTCGAAGTATTCGAGCCACTTCACCAGATAAATTACTTTTTAAATATTGAAGTTTATGAGCATCTGATATTGATGTATTTTTATTTACCATTGCTTCAAACAATCCCTTAAATTCTGGCCACATTTTAAGCGAACCATCAAAAGAAGGAATTTTAATTGAAGTGAGTCTAAGTTCTGCCGACGGTGATGGTGCATTTGATCCGTTAAGGGATTTTTTGTGAAAACTTTGGCTTTCGATTTGGGATAATTGCTCTTCCAACTAAATCCAACTAATTCCAACTAAAATAAATTTCTTTTAATTGATGGAAAGTAAGTGCATCCATATATTTCACTTTTGCTTCTTCAGTAGGAACTTCAACGATTTTCTGATGAAGGACTCTAGCATCCTCAAAAGATTTCCCTAAATGTGTTAAACGCACTTAATTCATGTGGGTCCATTTTTTCGTTTTATCTAGCCTAGCATACGCTATATAATCTGCGTATAGATCTTGAAAACTAGTTTGAACCGCATCTATTAAGCCAGGAAGTTTACTTTTACTCATATTGAATCCAGTGGCGATTCCTGGTCCTTAGTATTCATCATATTTTTTTTTTTTTTTTTTTTTTTTTGATAACGAAATTTAATAAAAAAACGTTAATAAATAATATAAGATAAAAGTTTAAAAATTTATCGATACATAAATTCGCTTCGTCGTTCGACGGAAACAAAATTTTCGATGACTTTGTTGTGGTCAAAGTAGGACACTTAAGTTGGCACTGATTTTTCTTCACGTACATACCTACCCTTAACTATCATAAAATATAGTTATAATATTTATATCTAAGCAACTTTGGTAATGAATTTAAAAGTTCAGAAAATTGTTCACTTGGCATGTTATGTAATTTCGTGAAAATTTTCGAAACTTTCAAATTCAGTACCAAAGTTGCTTGAAAAAAGATATAAATATTATAACTATATTTTATGATACTTAAGGGCTCTAAGTACGTGTACAAAAATCAGTGCCAACTTAAGTGTCCTACTTTTACCACAGCAACGATGCAAACATTACGTGTTGCACTTATGTAGAACATCATGTTTCTTGTCAAAACTATTTGACCGATTTGGATCGAATTTCGTCTTGTAATACTCTAGACTATTTGATTCCAAGTTTTTAGCAGAATTGGACATTTTTTTTACCTATTTTTTTAGTGCTTCAAAATTACTTAGCTTTTCAGATTTTTTTTTAATTCATGGTTAGATAACAACACAAACATAACATGCATGAATTAAAAATTCATGTAGAGAAATTTTTGTAGAAAACAACAAGTTTATAGTGGACAGTTTTTTCCTACGTTGCATATTTCTAAAGTTATAAAGGAAAATGTCGGAAAAATGGGGTGATTTTAGCGTTTTTTTCACTATTGCATTTTTCTTACAGCGAGCACAAGTTTTTCGAAGTTGCAAACTTGGCTATAGACTACTCTAACATGCCCCAACAACATATCAAAAATACAGAACTACATCGCGCTTTGCGAATTTAGCACTTTTTTGTAATTATTGACTGTGCTAAAAGAACTCAATCTCAATGTTTACTCAATCAAAGCACACTAATATAATAACAAAACAATAAGCACACCCATTCATCCTTCCTACCGCATTTTCCTAGAAACATATACGAAAGAAAAAAAAGAAAATGACAAAAAACGCACACAAAATGTAAGTAGGTACCGGATCGTGCATCGATCGTACTTTATCATTCATTTATTTAGCTGGGCTTTGTTTAGGACATTGTTAAGTAAAACGCTCTTGTGTTCTTGATTGTATTGTATTTGTGTTTGCATTTGTTATTTGTATAGATATTATTAAAAATTGTATGAAATTGTGCAGCGCAAAAGTTGTAAGCTAAAATGTTTCAAGTTCAAGGGAGACTTGTATGAGAGTTTTGTGTTGTGTGTCTGAAGGAAAATATAATAATTTTAAGAGAACAATGTGGGTAGGTTAGGTAGGTATCTATTTATTTTATTATTATACCTATCAATGAGAATTTGGTTTTGGTATCGCATATTGTAACGCTGAGGCAGATAGGAAGATGGGAGTTTTGTGTTGTGTGAAGGAAAATATGATTTGAAAATAGGTAGGAAGGTGGGAAGTTTTTTGTATTTATGGTATTGATTATTGCAATTAATATTTACATATTTCAACATTGCCATTTATTACGTTTCGAAAATAAAATAAAAAGTAGATACATAACATAATTTATTTATCTAAATTCTTGGTTTAGCGATAAACCTGCTAACTGAGAGGAATCGCCACTGATTGAATCAAATTTTGTTAATAAATCTTATTTCGCGAACACACAACCCACGTTTGTATTAAGATCAAAAATGATCAATGATTTAAAAAAATAAATATTGTTTTATAAATAACCTGTAGTTTTGTGTTGCTCCCTCGCTGCACCAATTTAAGGTCGACTTCAAAATGTCATTTCGTTGACACGACGCATATTGGGATAGCTCCATACACGATGATGATAAAAAGGTCAGCTTCAAAAATTAAAGCAACGAGAGAATAAAGTTTGCTCCCTTAAAGTTAATAGAAAATCTGATAAGAAAAGTGTAATTTTTTTGTTTATATCCTTTAGTCAAGGTTAGACATCTGTTAAAGTTGACTTTTAATATGCGCGAAGCGCTTTTTTAAAAAGTGTTAACAAAAGGTTTACTTTAGTTTTTGCCAAAAGATCGAAATTGAGAGCGGAAAAAAGTTTAAAAAAAAGTCATACCAAGATGAAAATATGTAGATTAAGTTTAAAAACTAAAAAAAAATATCTTGTATTAAAAAAATCGAAATAAAAAAAAAAAGTTGTTAAGGCTTTTTTTTACGTTTCACTTCATATCTTCTGTTGGGGCAAAAGTCAAGTAGGTCTGAAAATAAGGCAAGTTTGAGGAACACCAAACCTTTAAGACCACAAAAAGGAAAGTGCTTGACTTTTGCCCCAAATATTTTTTTTCATTTTTTAAATTAACGTTAAAATAAATAAAGAGGTAAAAAATTGTTTACTTCTTTTTATGAATTTATTAAAAACCAAATCGTCATATTATTCAATTATGGTAGCTAATTTTTACAATAAAATAGTTTTTAAATTTTTCAATTTATTTTTTCTAAAAACTAACTCAAAATTGCTAAAGTCCATCTTTTCAATGCAATTTCCCTGCTCTTTTCTTACTCTATTAACTGTAAGTTAACAATATTTTTGATTTTTTTTTAAACAAAAATTAAAATGAAAAGTGTTTTGAAAACATTTAATACGTCGAACATTTAAACTTAGTATAGGTTTGGAATTAAGTTTTCTATTATGCCATGATATTCAGCAAAATTTGAATTTACTATTGAAACGTATTTTTTATTTGTTACAGTTTTAACAACTTCTGGTTTAATAATCAAGCATATTATTCGATGTATTAATGCCGAATTATTCTTATATTCATAAAATTGTTAAAATCTATTCATAATCCTACATATCAATTATCTATTGCCTAGGATTTCAACAACACTAAATTACAAACATAATTTTTACTCAAAGTTTTCGAGCCCAAGGTTTCGTTGCCTTCAAAACGAATTCAAAACTTCTAAATTCCAACATATCCCATTTTTAAAATATTTTAGTCTGAAAATGCAAGAAACCCTGTTTCTTTATTTAGCTTTATTTCACATGGAAATAATTTTTCCCGCAGAATTGGTTTTTAATAGCACTTTTTTCAGAGAATTTGAATTGAATTTTGAAGGGTCGCAAACAAAGTACTTTTTAGTGCTTTTAGAACTCACAACAATAATTGCTTGCGAATATAGGTATATAGCAAGCTTTAAAAACATTCAACATTTTATTTTTACATTTTTCATATTGTTATTTCAAAAACGTGAAGAGATCACATTAGAATATCTCAAAAACGTGAAGTGTTGAAATTTTTTAGCTTCGGATTCGAATTCAGAACACTTAAATTCTTTGTTTTAAACAAGTAGAATTAGTCAGTTTAAATTTTTTAAATAAGCAATTCCAGGTTTATTTTTACAATACTCCCGAAATGTCAAACTGTACCACAGACTTCGATTAACTATTAATATATAATTAATATCAAAAAATGGCCATTTTTGCCCCACTGTCCGACGCGACGCACAAAACCCTATTGTCTTTGCGGGTTATTTTAAACCTACACGCACACGAATTAGTATATTTGTTTCACCCACTAATGTAACTTCTATTGTTTTTTGTCTTTTTTAGTGATCCTTTTAAGAATCCTTTACAATCCGGCTCGAAGGACTAATATTTGCCGCAAGGACAATTAGCATAAATACAAAAAAAAAAAAAGAATGGATTGTATCCTTCGCAGTCCAACTGTCGCGGAGTCAAAACCAAAAGGTTCCCTGTTCGAAAGCCTACAAATAAAGTGTTTAAAATCTGAGTAGGAATAAAAATTTAAATTTGAATTTTAATGTATAGTAAACGTAAAACTGCCTTTTTTATTTCAAAGGAACATTTTAATTATATAGATCTTCGCTAGCTTTGGTCATGTAGTGCAATACAATTTGCACTTTTGTAGTTCTTTTTTGTGCGATTCTTTGTAACTTTTCACCGGCAACCTCCGCGACAGTTGGACTGCGGAGGATACAATCTATTCTTTGTTTTTTTGTATTTATACTATTTGTCCTTGCGGCAAACAGGTAGTAAGGTTAGAGTTCCTGTATAAACCCAAAGTTCTGGCACAATTTCTGATGGAAGAGTTTGGTGACGTTGTTATGTCTTCTGAGATAATCAGCTTGAGCTAGATTTGTGCATCCAGAGATAATATGTTCAATTGTCTCATCGGGTTTCCCACATCTACGACAAATGTCTTCGACTGTATTGTCTTTCATTATTTCATATAGTTTCTAGTAGCTATTACTCCATCTTGGACGGCTATAATGAATCCTTCGGTTTCGAAAAACAACTCTCCTGCTTGGAGCCATAAGTTTGACGAATCAATGTCAAAGTGGTCACTCCTTAAAAGCGCTTAAAAGTGCTTCCCGTTCAAAGGTTTTGCTGCCTATGCTCGCCTTCGGTCATCTAGGTTTGCTATTTGTATATGAGGTTGGTCTTTTAGATTGAGTGATGTTAGGTTATCGTAAGCATTAATAATAGCTTTTGACAAATCTGAGTTGGAACTTTTCTGATTGAAATATTGTCTGAGGGATATAATTTGTTTGGCCTGCATACTTTGAAGATCTATGAGTCCTCTTCCTCCTTCAGACGGGCAGTGTCATCCTTTCTAAACATGATCTTGGTGATTGGGTCAAGATGGTACGGATTCGTCTCTGTAGGTCTGTGACATCTGTTGTAGACCATTTGATCACACCGAAGCTATAGGTTAACACAGGGATGGCGTAGGTGTTGATTGCCTTAATAAATTTGTTTCCATTTACTTACTTACTTACTTATGTCCTCGGACCTATTACGTCCGTGATGTTTCCCTTACGGGACAAAGGGCCTTCACTACACCTACGCGCCATCGTGTACGATTATTGAAATATATTTCAGCTCTCTCCAACTTTTCCCCAGTCGTGCCGATTCCTGTTCGACCGTTCTTCGCCATGTAATTCTAGGCCGGCCCACTTGTCTTCCCTCCTGTGTGAGTGGATTCCACTGCATTGCTTGAGATGCAATGCACCGATCGCCTTTTCGAAGCGTATGGCCAATCGACTACCACTTACTTCTTCGTATAATGGAGTCTATGGGCTCCTGACTCGTTCTCTCATGAAGTTCGGTATTGGAGACACGGTTGGACCAGGAAATCCTCAAGATGTTTCATAGACATCTATTAACGAAGGTTTGCAGCTTTCTAGTGACAGTATCAGTGACTTTCCAAGTGCTGCATCCGTAAAGCAGAAGGGATTCAACATTGGAGCGGAACAGTCGTAGCTTGGTCTTTAAGCTGAAAGAGTTGTTTCTCCATATTTTGGACAGTATTCCGAACGCAGCCTTTGCTTTTCTGATTCGGCTATTTACGTCTAGTTCAGTTCCGCCACCCGTAGAGACAATACTCCCAAGATATTGGAAATCCTCTACCATCTCTACCGGTTGTCCAGAAATATTTACTTGGATTGATGAGGAAGTTCCAAGGCTGATCCTTTTAGTTTTTGCCCTACGGTTTCTGCTTCTCTCTCC
This sequence comes from Melangyna quadrimaculata, assembly GCA_949320155.1. NCBI lineage: Eukaryota > Metazoa > Arthropoda > Insecta > Diptera > Syrphidae > Melangyna > Melangyna quadrimaculata. Next base: position 278,222,275 of record OX439483.1, read on the forward strand.
ACCCTTGTTGTCATTTGATGGAGATCCATGATCCTATGAGAGAGTAAGCATACGTCGTCCGCGTAGTCCAGATGTTTGAGGTGAAATTGCAGAGTCCACTGAATTCCTCTATTTCCATTTGACAAATCTGCGTGCAGTATGTCACTTATCACCAACAGGAACAGTATTGGTGACAGTATACAGCCATGCCGAACTCCACTTTGGATTTCAAACTCCTCTGACAGCCTACCTTTGTGCAAAACGTGACACTTGGATCCATCATATGTAGCCTTGATAATAGCAATCAATTTATCTGGGATGCCCCTCCTGCGCAACGCAAGCCAAATAAAAATAAAGTCTATATTGACACTGTCGAACGCCTTTTCAAAATCGATGAACAGCAGGTGAAGTGGTGATCGATATTCAATGCACTGTTCGATGATGATCCGCAAGGTGTTGATGTGATCCACACAGGAAGATCCAGTGTGGAAACCTTCTTGTTCGGCGTCGAGTGTGTCTTCGAGGTGGTCTCTAATTCGGTCCAATAATATCCTTGCTATTATCTTGGCTACTGCAGGCAGAGCGCATATTCCTCTCCAGTTTTCGCACTGTGTGAGATCTCCTTTCTTTGGAAGCTTGACAATCGTTCCTTTTTCCCACTCTTCAGGAAAGCTCTCTGTTTCCCAAGCTCTCTTAATAAGTGGGTGCAGTAGCTCGCTCGATGTTGTTGGGGCTGCTCCTAAGAGCTCTGCAGGAATACCGTCAAGTCCAACCGCTTTGTTGTTCTTCAGTGCTTTGATGGCGGTAATAATTTCTTCTTTACTGGGGGGTACGGTGCGTATTCGGGAAATTGTTACTTCGGGTAGCTCAGTGGGAATAGGGTTCACATCACTGGCGAAAACGCGGTTCAAAACAACAGAAAAGTATTCCCTTCACCTAATGAGCTGATCCTCATCCGAAACTAGCAGGGATCCGTTTGTGTCTTTAACCAGGTGTTGTTTAGAGCTCTGGACACCAGTGAGCTCTTTGGTAATTCTGTAGACGGTCCTACTGTCACACCTACTAGCGGCTTCTTCTGCTTCTGTAGCCAATGCGTTGTTGTAGTTACGCTTATCACGTCGCACACTACGGTGAACTTCCCTCATCTTCATGCGGTACGTAGACTCAAGCTCGTTTCTCCCTGCTGCTGGGGTAGCTGCGATGCGAGCTTTAAGGTGTTTCCTTTCTTCGATCCTTGCCCAAGTTTCGTCGGAAAGCCAAGCACTATTTCTTCCTTGCGCCCGGCCAACTATAATTTCAGCACCGGATATGAACACATTTTTCACAGCCCACCAATGATTTTCGATGTATGTGGTGTCCGTGCTGCTGATTGCGTTCAATCCTTGTGAAAGGTGGTCCCCTAGTTGTTGGCGCACTGCGGGATCCTTTAGTCTATCTGTATTAAACTTGGGTATTCGAGTATCCGAACTGCAACTGTACGCAATCTTACGGTAGCAACCATCAGATGGTGTTCCCGGGCCATTCCCATGTCAGCACCTCTTCTGTTCCGGACGTCCTGGAGACTGCTTCTAAAACGCCGGCTGATCGCGAAGTGGTCAATTTGGTTGGAAGTTGCTTGTCTGTCAGTCGACACCCAAATGACTTTGTGGCACGTCTTATGCTCGAACATGGTCCCTCCAATAACAAGGCCGTTGGAATTGCAGAAATCGACAAATCGTTCGCTATTGTCGTTTCGGTTACCAACACCATGTTTTCTCATGACATGCCTTAGCCCAGTGTTGTCATTGGCAACCTTGGCATTTAAGTCTCCCATCACCATAATTATATCACCTCGTGGAACGCTATCATAAGCAGCACTCAGCCGATTACAAAAGGCCTCTTTCTCCTCGTCAGAAGAGAGCAAAGTTGGGGCGTAACACTGTATGATGGTGACACGACGTACTCTAGTCCGGAACCTGGCTTTCAGGATCCTGTCACCTAAAGGCTCCCAGGAAATTAAGCTTTTGAGATCTGTTTTGGAAAGCAGCAATCCAACGCCAGATTCCCGAGCGCTTCCAGGTTTTTTTTCCGGAATAGAATAGTACAGTGTTACGGGTTTGTGACTTAAACTTCCCCGAGCCCAGCCATCTAACTTCACTTATCCCTAAGATGTCCATCCTATACCACATGAATTCCTTCTCTAGTTGCAGGAATCTGGCATTCTGAGGACCTTCTTTTCCATCGTCAAGAAGCATCTTAACATTCTAGAAACCAATCTTTGTCCGGGTACAATAGCCAAAAGTCGTCAACGAGTTATCATTAATTATCCGAGTTGTAGTGTTGGTTTCGGTAGCGGGTTGATTTCAGTTAAGGAGAACGCTAACCTCCGTAACCTATCCTAGAAAGCTAGGCCTTTTCGCACTTGTAATTTTGGGCTATTTATGTATATTGGGATACACAAATAGTTGCCCGGGGACCACCGGGAGGAGGTAAAATAAGCACTTCACTTCACTGATTGTTGCGCTACTGGCCCAGACCAAGTTCTGAGCAATCAATAGTTTCCCGATCAGGCAAGATGAAGGTCGCCCCATTTAATTGGGATTTTCCAATTGTATGTATTCTGCCCTTAAGTTCAGAAGTTAGATCTCTTTTTATTTTCGCATTTTTATTGTTTGCATTTCTCTTACGCCATACTCCCTAACAACACTAACCCCCATATGAATAAACAAAGCTAGCGGCGAGTTATCTTTAACTCGCGGATTAGGAGTAAGATTTCTGCCACTTACGAGCTAGCTAAACCACCAAGGAAGGCAGTTTAGCGAAGGATTAACTAGGACAAATAAATATACCTTCATTTGTGGTTTAGCAAGCTCGTAAGTGGCAGAAATCTTACTCCTAATCCACGAGTTAAAGATAGCTTCGTTTATTAATATGGGGGTAAGAGTTTTTGCTCAGTCCAAATTCCATTTTTATGTCTCTGCTAAAAATGATTACTGTTTCCAAGAGATGGTTCAAATGGGTTTTCGTTGACGCATACATCTTAAGGTCATCCATGTACAATAGGTGATTTATTTTAAACTCAAAATTATTCGACTGATTTTGAAGCCATATCTTGTAGATTTGAGCATGTTGCTAAGGGGATTGATGGCGATACAAAACCACAGGGCGCTAAACTAGTATCCTAAAAAATATTCCTGATTTAATAGGAATTTCTTTTCTTTCTTAAACATCTCTATGCTTGTACTCCACTAAGCCATACTATACGAGAGGAACGAAATAACTCTTGGGCTAGTCCGATATATTTGCAGGGCATCGATGAGCCAGGTGTGTGGTACACTGTCAAAAGCCTTCTTATAATAAATGTAGCTTACAGATAAGTTTCTTTTGTTTTTTGTTGCCTGCTCGATGATTACTTGGTCGACAGTTAGTTGTTCTTTGCAACCTCTTGATCATTTGATGCACCCTCTTTGTTCTTCGCATAATATATAATGGGTAACAAGGTGGTTATAAACCATTCTATTGATATAGATAGAGTTAGTAATCAGCTGATGGGTCTACCATTCGCAGGATCTCTATTAAATCCATTGTTTTTTGGTAAGAGATAAGTGGTTCCTTTTACCAAAATGTTGGGAAGCTCTGATGGTGTTCTAAGGGCTTGGTTGAGAAGGTTCAGGAGCTTTGGTTGTGCTGTTTGAAAGCGTTTATACCAGAAGTTTTGTATTTTTAGGCTGTCCATGGTAAAGTTGGTATTTGCCATCAATGGTATTCCACATAGTCTTCCTCTTTCGGTTCTCATCCAGATAGAATTTGGGTCATGTTGTCTTGGAGTTGACCTGATTTGTGATCAGTAGCGTTCGACTTCATTAATGTCAGGCACTTCGTTGTTGGTTGAGGTGTTTTCTCTTCTCAGGTTCCTATAGAATACCTTCTCTTTGGAATTAAAGACTTTGTTACTTTCACGTCTTTTTAAAGATTTTTTGATTTTCCTTTGCTTTGTAATCTATAGACAGTTTTTGAGATAAAGTATCTAGTACGTTGGTTGCATTTTTATGCTTTGATTCATACCTGGAGTGATTGCGGTGCTTCTTCAGAATTTTCTGATCCATATACTTTAGAATCTCTCTATTCTAGTTTTGTTAGACCTTTTTTGGAATATGCGTGTGTTGTGTAGAATCCAACAACTCAAAACGACATTTTTAAGATTGAAAGAGTACAGAAAAACTTCTTGCGTTTTAATTTGAGAACATTTTTTGGAATTGTTAATAATGTTCATTTTTCTTATCGTACAAAATGACTTTTGTTAGGAATGCAATCTCTTGAATTGCGTAGAGAAATGTATAGTATAATGTTTGTTCGGGATATTTTGTGTAATTATATTGATTGCTCAAGCTTTTTAATATTAATATTTACGCTCCTTAAAGATCATTAAGATTGAGGCCATTATTATTTGAAGTTTCACATAGAACTAATTATGGATTGCGTGAACCTTTAAGTCATAGCTGTAAATTATTTATTGATGCTTATTATGTACTAGATATAAGTTAGCTTAGAGATATTTTTAAAAAATTATTGCTAGCATGTTCAACACACAAATTTAATGTACCTAATGTAAAAACCATTATATATGTATATTGTAGTAGCCCGTAGCGTAATGGTTAGTGCGTTCGACTGTCACGCTGGAGGTCTGGGATCGCTTCCCGGCCTCGTCCACCTAAAAACTAAAAAGTTTTTTTTCAGGGCTACTGCCTCTTGCGAGGAATTGACAAATCCTCCAAGAATATCACTTGTCACGAATAAGTGCTTCTCGTCTAGCCGTTCGGATTCGGCATAAAATTGTAGGTCCCTTCCATTCCTGTCGAAAGGCGCACACAGGAATGGTTGCGAGTTGTTAGTCACTAGGCCCTGGTTCTTCATGAGCCGTTGTGCCACCCAATTTATTTTTTTTATATATGTATGTATATATTGTTATATTTAACTATCAAATCTGTTGATGTACATAAATCGTAAAGAATAAATACATTGCCTTGATTTTGTTTTGCAATCTTCTCGAAGAATCACCTGCTAAAAAAGCTTTAATTTTCACAATAGAACTTCGTAAATCACTGATCATTCTTTGGATTCGATGCAATGCTACATTACTTGAAGGTTTTTGGGCCCTTGTATTTGCCACAGATGTAAGTTTTTTGCCACAGATGATCACCACAGTAGCGAAAGCACAGTATATCAAGGTGTGAAAACTGTTTAGATCTGATATTTCTTCCAGAGCCAGGGGAAGTATTGAGTAGTTCATGTAACTGAATTTTTTTTTTTTTTTAATTTTAGAGACCTTAAGTCTTAATAAAATTGTACTATACTAATTATATATAAATCTATAGCAACAATTTTCAAACTTCGTTAGTGTCTATTATAACAGATTTTTGTATACTTTGAATAGTTGAATCTTTTAAATTTAAAGCTTTAATATTTTCAAGTAAGTTTTTGTTGATTACACCATCACTTGATGTCACAATTGGTATGACCTTCACTGATTTCAGCTGCCATTGCATTTTTATTTCAGTAGCAAGTTCAGCGTATATGTTGATTTTTTGAGGTAGGTCTTGTCCATGTGTTTGCTTAGTAGGACTGCTATATCTACCAGGAATCCTTCTCGTGTTAACTTGTTTATCAGCGTTATATCAGGTCGGTTGTGTTTTCAGCGGTGTGCTGTGAAAAGCGTTCTATCAAAATATAATCTAACGTTGTTAGTGTCGATGACTGGTTCGGGTTCTTATAGGTAGTAGCGGGTTTGATCAGGTGCCATATTATTTGTCTTCAGAAGCTCAATATGAATAATTTTAGCAACATTGTTATGACGTTTCAGATAGGCGCTTTGAGCCAGTGTTGAGCATCCTGATATAATGTGGTCAATTGTCTCGCCATTTGAGCCACATCTTCTACAAACATCTTCATGGGCATCCGGTTGTTCAATTAAATACTTTATATAGTTTAAGGGTGCGGAGGACTTCATCCTGGATAGCTAACATTAGGCCTTCAGTCTCGGAGTAGATTTCATTATTATTATTATTATTATTATTATTATTATCATTATTGTTGTTATTATTATAATAAAATGTCAATAACTTTTTTAATATCACGTTATATAACCTACAATTTTTAATTTATTATTTTCAGGGTGGTTGAGAGAGAATTGAACGTCCCACTTCCACTTTCAAAAATTATAAAAAAATGGAACAATTTGCTCCAAGAATACAAGGTGAGTATGAAAACCATTTACAATGGGACTTTTGTTAAATATACATACAAATACATTTATTGTTTTACAATTGATAGGCTATTAAAATATCTGAAGAGCCCAAAAGGAGAGAGTGGCCCTTTTTTACTTTAATGGATGTTTATTTTAGTGACCAAGTAAATGATCCATCTTTACGCTTATTTTCTTCTACGAAAACTTTAAAAGAGTCATTAGATGAGAGTGTTTTTGAAGATGACCCGATCATAGTATCAGCAATCGCTGCCGTTACATCAGGCGCCTGTATGGAAATAGAAGAGCTATTGAAACGCCAAAAAGATAGAAGAGCAAACGAAAACAAATTTTCTTCCGAAAGCAAGTTTACATCCGAAAATAAGCTCATTTCCGAAAACCAGTATGCTTCTGACAAATCGCTAAATTCAAAGGCACCAAATTATAGAATAAGTGGAAATAAGACGAATGTGGTTACAGTAAAAAACTTAAATTTTATGCAGCAGCATATATACACTGAAAATAATCTTAAAAGTCTCTCTGATCAGCATAATTGTGTTAGAAATGAGAAAATAATATCTCCTAAGCCAATTCTCAGGCAGCAGCAATCACAACCATCTCCAGCTGTTAAAAATAAATTCTCTGATCCAAATTCCATTGATCAATATTTATTATCTTGGAACAATTTCTTAGGCAATATGTCGAGGGGTTTCCATACTTTACAAAAAGATGAAAAAATGGTTGATGTGACTATAGCAGCTGGAGGAAAAATATTCAAGGCCCATAAATTGGTAAGCAATTCACTTTTAATGCTTAACAACTAATCATGTTACTTTCAGGTACTATCAGTGTGTAGCCCATATTTTCAAGAAATATTTTTGGAGAACCCATCAAATCATCCTATACTTTTAATGGCTGACGTAGAAGCCAACCACATGGAAGGACTCCTTAACTTTATGTACAGCGGACAAGTGAGTAATAAAGTATTCTATGTATTCTGTGTAACACATTATTGCGTGTATTAATAATTTTTTACTACAACTTATAATTTTTCAGAATCATTATAGAAAAGTCCAAAATGCTTTTATAATTTAGCTTACGCCTTCAAAATTATTTCTCCTCAAAAAAAAATTAATGTTGACCCATATCTTCCTCATAACGTAACTTTTATTTTTTTCAATAATCTTTGGAAAGGTAGTTCATCGTTGGAAATTAAGTCATTTAATGAGAAGTTGTCCCAAATTGAATTTTGTTTTACCTAGAATTAATTATTAAGTCAATTAGCTTTACTTTGGCATCAATATAATAATTTATTTCCTCTCCAAAAAAAAATGACAATTAATATTTTCAATGAGGGGATTCAATTATAGCTATACTGAATCCTTATGCTAGGTTTCCACTTGTCATTGAAAAGACGCAAATTGACAAATTTTCGTAGACAGGGTGAGTTATAGTTGCTCGTTACTGCTACTTTATTTGCTTTTTGTGTTGGTAAAAGCCACCCTGTCCTGCAAAGTTTGTCGATTTGCATCTTTTCAATGACAAGTGGAAACCTAGCATAACGTCCAATTTTTCAACAGTCAGTTAAAGACGAAGATACCATAGTGGTGGATTTACATGTATCTGCATTTGGTTTCTGCAAAAAAAAGTGATGGCAAATACAAAATGTATATTTTTTAGATAGAGATAAAAGATAAAAATGCAGAAGAACTTCGTTTCTGATACATGTAAATCCACCTAATAATGTTGGATTTACATGTATCTTCGTCCGACTTCTGCAAAAAAAAAGGGGATGCAGAATTAAAATTTACGTTTGTTGGATAGAGAGGGAAGACCAAAATGCAGTAGATCGTCGTACATGCAGATTATAGGAAGTGCCATAATGCTGGACTCATATGTATTTTCGTCTGCAAATATGAAGAAAAGTAGAGCGGGACACATGAATGTCAAAACTCCGAGCGTGTGAAAGAGGACCATCAAGAAGATGAACATGTTCGATCTTTTGCATTTTGGTGTTCCTTCTCTATCCAACAAATGTAAATTTTTATTTTGCATCCCCTTTTTTTTGCAGAAGTCAGATGAAGGTACATGTTAATCCACAATAATCCACCATATCTCCAGATATAAGATCAACATATTCATCTTCTTGATGATTCTCTTTCACACGCTCGGAGTTTTGGCATACATCTGTCCCACTCTACTTTTCTTCATATTTTGCTTTCTTGGTTCGCGAAAAAAAAGATATTTTATTCCTACAAAAATATACATTTAAAATTGTATTTGGGCTTTGCAGGTACCGTCCAAAAGTATACGCCAAAAATTAAGCCCGCGGTTCTTACTTCCTTGGGTTTTATTATACTGCAACGGTTTTACATATATAAATTAATAAAAATACCTACAATAACATGAAATCTTTCCGGAATTATGTCCACCTCATCAGGTCATCGTACAGCAACTTCAAACAGGGAGTCCACGATCGCGCGCCGTACACACCCGACTCGAACTCTGAATTTAAAAGAAAAACAGCCAATACAAATCTGATGGAAAACATAAAATGAAACAGATCTTGTTTTGACTCCCGTGTGTCCATTTGTTCGGCTACAACTGTTATTTGTTTTGTTTTTCCCCCTTTCACCAAGAAAATATAATAGGTACAAAAGTGTGAAATAAACATGTTTTCGTAGTTAAGTTGCAAAATATCAATTTTTATTTTATTTTGTGGTTCAATTTTTATGATACTGCCCCCTATTGCCAATGCAGTGCAAGGCAATGAGTAGTTGCTGCTTTGAGGACAATGCAACGTTTTTTCAGTTTTGTGACTAATATGTCCTCCAACTAGAGATATTATTTCTTCTAAACTACACGAAAACACTCGTTTAAAAAAAACACACTGAGATATTGTTATTTATACGAGCACGATACACTCTTCTTCTTCGATTCGGAATTATGTTGTAATCATCATCACTGCTGTCGATACTACTATATTCTGCCGCGCCACACGTAAGGCAGTTATAAACCCGCTTTATATGACTTAAAACAAATTTGTAACAAAAGTAACATAGGTCTTGAGCCATGTAGAAAATTGTCACAACTAAACGGACATTTGTGCATTTTTTTCTTTGGTGAAACGCAAAACTACAAAAAACTTTAAAGCTCACAAATTTGGTACTTGTAAATAACAACTTTTGGTGAAACAGAAAATGGATTTTTCACAAAATTTCACTTGTAGATCACAAGTAAAATTTTGTAAACACAAAAAAGTGGTGAAATAACATTTATCGAGTTTTTCACAAATTTTGTAAAAATCACTTTTATTTACAATTTTGTACGTTGGTGAAATAGGCCCCTGGTGTTACTCGTGCTGTTTTTGGTTTGGTTGCTAAAAAAATGAGTGACTCCGCAGAAAAAAGGGTAAAATTAATTACAAATAATTTAAAATCTTTGTTTATTGCTTTCTCAAAAGAGACAAAATTTGTTTACTATTTGAAACATCACTTTTTTTGACAGTTTGCAGCTCTCTGTGACCACTCATATTATGAATAAAATGTCAAATACTGCGGCCAATCGCAATTTGCAGAAACAGGTCGCGGCTTCATATGAATGTTACTTTAGATTACTTGTTGTTGCTAATTTATCAGACCTAATTTATGATCTTATGACGATACATTAGTTGTACGATGGCGGAGCTACAATTCGACAACACAAAAATATGCACCAAATAAAACCCAATTTTTGTAAGGCCAAAGTGGCTTTACAATTAAGTTTATTTGGGAAACTTTTGGGTTGAAGACCAAAATTGGGAAAAACTCGAAACAGCACAATGAAACAAGAAAACAATTATCGGAAGCAAATGCACCCCTTTTTTTCCTCACTGACTCTTTCCTCTATCACTTCTGTACTTTTCGCTTTAGATTTCCTCTAAATTCAACTCGAATCACCTTTTTTCTCAGATTTCTCGAAAATTTTTCTCGATTTCTAAGTGCCATAATGCAGATATGAAGACGAACATGTTACATAAAATTTTGTCCATTTTTATCGAAAATGTATAGATCTTGTTTAAAAAAATTTCACAAGACGAATAAACATCACAAATGCGACATTAATTTGGATAAATACTAGATTCGCGTTAAAATGTGAACAGTCGTGCGTTTCTCAAAATAAGTAGTATTATCTGTAATATGTTATCCTTTAACTGTAAGTCAATTATTTGTGACAATCAAGTCAACTATTACAAAACTACTTCATATTACTTCTTTTTGTCTTGAATGAGAAACAAGTGGATTGTGTGTTCACAGGTTTTATTGGTACACATTACAAACCTGTATGACAAATCTGTTCACGTTTGATAATGTGCGTAATCTCTGTTTGATGGTTTGACAAACAAATCTGTTGTTCCCAAAACTTTTTGATAATGTTTGACAGTCAGCGGTTTGTTGGTGTGATTGTTCGATAATGTGTACCCAAGTCATTCATCAAACTATCAAACTTCATTGATATTCAGGTCACAATTCCTGATTTCTTTAATTAAATTTAAGTGAGTGTTCTGTTTTCTTGTTTTTATCCACTTTTTCACTCACTTTTTTCTGTTAATTTTTTTTTTCTAACTAACAAAATAATTATAGCACAAGCTATTCTATCTTCATCCATTTTTATAATGTTTATAATAGCCGGTAATCTTTTATTAATTAGGTACATATATGTAAATATTTTGTATTTGTATTTTATTTTGTTTATTTTAATATCAACGCGTATATGGATTTGAGTACTAACTTTTGTTTGACAGCCAACAAAACTGATAAATGTGTACCCGAAACTTTTTGTGCAATTTTGACGTCCAACAGGTTTGTCAAACAGGTTTGATAATGTGTACCCCGCTTAAGGCCTTATGCTGCATTTACACGAATGGCAAAATGCCATTATATCTGTCAAATTATAGACATTTTTCTTTTCATCGTGTAAACGCTCTAAATAAAGGCTATATTTTTGCAAAAATAAAATGGCAGAGATAGTTTGGCATAAAATACTGCCATTAATATGATAATGTGTAAAAACTTGACTGACGCCATTTTCCAAATTATGCTATTTTAGAATAAGAATGAACTTGCTCATTCTTTTATGGCATTTTGCCAGTATTTTGAAATCTGCCTTTATTTGAACTCGTGTAAATGCATGTCATAAAAAAATTATTTCTGCCAATATTTTAACATTTTTATGGCAGAAATAATGGCATCTTTGCCATTCGTGTAAATCCGGCATTAGTATTTGATGACAAATTCTTGATTTGGATCTCGTCATACTTAAAGAATAGAAGTTATAGTGTTAATTTTAAAAATGAGCTCTCTGATCAATTTTATGTCAACTCTGGTGTTCCACAAGGTAGCCACTTAGGCCCCTATTATTTATTTTATATATAAATGACATAACTTCCATAATAAAAAACTACTCTGTTCTAATCAATCAAAAGTATATGTTCACTTAACGACTGCTCACAGCTTCAAGAAGATATTCATAGATTTAGACAGGTGCAATACAAACCGACTTTTGTTGAATATTGACAAATGTATAACAAAAAACAACGCTGAAGGCCTTGTCCACCTAAAAACTAAAAGTTTTTTTTTTCAGGGCTACTCCCTCTTGCGAGGAATTGACAAATCCTCCAAGAGTATCACTTGTCACGAATAAGTGCTTCTCGTCTAGCCGTTCGGATTCGGCATAAAATTGTAGGTTCCTTCTATTCCTGTCGACAGGCGCACACAGGAATC